>BHFT01018902.1:0-29033 GCA_004320025.1 Laticauda laticaudata | reverse complement strand
GATAGATAGATAATAGATAATAGATGGACGGACGGAGGATAGATGAATAGATGGATAGATAGATTATTATATATATATATATATATAATACTATATATATATTATATATATATATATATATATATATATATATATAATATATATTTTTAAGCTCTCGCGCGGGTACTTACATTTTTGCTGTTTAGCTTCCTTCGGTATTATCCCACGTCACTGTATGTTTCTGTAGTTAGTATGTTTTGTAGCAACGTTTCAGCAGAATCTCATCTGCCATCATCAGGTTCTGTATGGAAGTGTGTCTTCACAGTTCCTCTGTTTCAAATTTGAGGCTGGTCTATTCTGATTGGCTATTAACCTGGGTCTGTGTTCATTGGATTGGAGTTTGATTGATTGGTGTTTCTGGTTTCTTCTGTCTGTTGTGGTTTGATTGGCTGGCCACTCTGTTCTTGTGTTGGAGGACTTTCAATCTGCTTGGCTTCTGTGTGAAAGGACGGGCTGCCTCTCATTCAGCAAGCTGGTTTCACCTGGGTGCCTGGTGGTGGGGGTGTTGGAGTTGGAGCTAGGCATCAGAGGGGTCTGTCTGTGCGTCAGGTGTTGTCTGTTTTGTGGTGTGGAGATCTTTCTATTTGAGAGTGCAGGCTTCCAAATGATTGCAGTCCTGCTGAATCATCTCTTCTATCATCATGTCAGGTCTTTTTTCAATCTCTATGGCTTCTCTGATGATTCTGTGGCTGGGGTTTTCTATAGTGGCTAGGTTTTGGTGCCATTGAGTTGATTGTTGTGACCTGTGTTTTCACGTGTGGACTAGTTGAGGAGGTGTGTTCCAGCTTTTTTACTGCATTTTTGGTTCATCTAGGCGGGTTACTTATTCTTCTATTGGTCTGTCCAATGTATGTGGCCGGGCATGATGATACAGGGAATTCGTATATACCTTGGTTTTCTAGGTCATTTTGTCTTTGTTGTGGTTCCTCGGGATGGCTGCTATTTTTTTGTCTGTTTTGAAGGCAGTCTTGATGTGATGCCTGTGTAGTATCTACTGATTTTATCTGTAGTACCTCTTATGTAGGGCAAGACAGCTGTTCCATAAGGTCTTTGGTCTTCTAGTCTCTGTTATGTTTTGGTGTGTTTTTTTGTGGATCAAGTCTTGGGTATTTTGTTTTTGTGGAAGCCTTGGCTGTCAATACTTCAGTCAGGGTGCATAGTTCAGTCTTTATTATATGTGTTCTGTCTGCCAGGCGTTTTGGTTCTGGTAATTAGTGGTCTTCGCCACAGAATATATTCTGTGCTGGGTGGTGGTGGGATCTTGGGGCGTTGAGTAGCGGTTGGTGTGTGTTTTCTTTTGGATATGTGTGTCCCAGATGTGCCATCTGTTCTTTATGTAGATCAGTACATCTAGGAATGGTAGTTGTTTGTTTATTTCTGTTTCCATGGTGAACTTGATTTTGGAGGTGTGTGTTGTTTTGCTTGTGTTAGGAAATTGTTTAGGTTTTCTTTCCATGGGGCCAAATCACAAATGTGTCATCATGTATCTTAGCCATAGTTTGGTTTGTGGGTGGCATTAGCCAGGCTCTGGTTCGAATCTTTCCATGAACAGGTTTGCAATGACAGAGTTACTCATGGTGATCCCATAGGGGCTCCTTCAATTTGCTTGTATCTTCCTTTGTTATATGAATATTGTGTTGTTAGGCGCAGTTTTCTTGTAGTTCCATGAGGTCTTTAGCTGGTTGGTATTTTATTTTTTATGATTCAAGAGTTTCTTTTATCGGACTTGAGTGAATAGTGAAACCACGTCAAAAACTTACAAGCAGATCTTCTTGTCTACGTGTAGATCTTTGATTATTCTCAGAAGTGGTATGAGATTTGTACATATGAAGCTGCGTGTTTCAGCATGGGGCTGTAGTTGTTTGCTAAGTATTTAGCTAGGTTTTGTAATGGTGCTCCTATGGAGCTGACTATGGGTCTGAGAGGTATGCTTTCTTTTGTGTATTTTTTGGAGAGAGCCGTATATATTTGGGCATCTGGAGATTTTTCTCTTTGGGTGATCGTCTGTTGGATTTTCTTTGCTTATTGGCTGGTTATAATTTTCTTCTGGTTAATTTTTCCAGATATGTGGTTGGGTCGTAGTTTATAGGTTTGTTGGAGTCTTGGAGTAGTCGTCAATTTTGTTTCTATCTTTTCTGTCCCCCCCCCCCCTTTACTTACTGTGGCCCATTTCCTTTGTCTGCTGGGGAGTTTATTATGCTGTTATCATTTTTCAGGGTTTGTAATGCATGTGAATTCATCTTTTTGCAACATTATTTTTTTTGGTGGTTCTGTTTGCATAAATTAGTACTCGAACCTGAGTATTAAATTAGCCGTGCGGAGAGAATGAAGCGTAATCTAAGCTCTGATAAAAAAGTCTTTCTGTCAGCTTCAGTCAGTATTTAATTTGGTAGGCTGGATTCTAAACTGCATACATATGATGGATTCTTTTTGTGGGATTTTTTTGGGGCTATGGCATTAATTAAATCTTTGGGATAGGACAGTCTGTTTCTGTTTGTTGAGTTCTCTGTTGGAAACGTTGCATATTACTATTGTTTCAGGTTGTGTGGTGGGTTATTGGGAATTTTTCTTGTCATTTTCTAATTTTTATTTCGTTTCTTTGTGAGTTTTATATGTTTTGTAAGCTGCTTTTCAGTTTCAGCGCTCTCCAAGTGTGTATAGGTTGTTTAATCCTTTATCCCAAAGTAGAGGGTGGATTTTGCTGCTCATTCCAGGAATTGTAGATGCTAGGTGCAAATCTTTGTTTAATACTGATCTAATTTGAATCTTTTACTGTGGAACTTCATTTCTTGAATTAGAGTGCCAATTCTGTTCTTCTTTCAGGATACGTTTGGTAGCCTTGCTGTTTGGTGCTCTATGAAATGTTAAATTTGAATAAGCAGGTTGGTGGTTACACTTGTTGCATCTGCAGCTTGCATAGGTAGGAATCTTTTAGGTCACATAGTATTCCTGCTCTTTAACTTGCGCAAGTCATTCTCTCTTCACTAGCTCTTGATCTGGGCTGTTTATTTCCTCCCCGTAGAGGTCAGATATTGATGTTTTTTTAAGCTCTCGGCGGGGTACATTACATTTGTGCTTGTTAGCTTCGCTTCTGTCTGGATTTATCCCCACTCATTGTTAGTTCTACATTAAAGTGTGCTAGACTCAATATAGTTAGTGTCTGTTAAAGCTCTTGTTAAGCAACGTTTCAGCAGAAAATCTCATTCTGCCCATCATCAGGCTTCTGAATGACAGTGTGTCCGACCTTCCCTCGCTTCAAATGCATGCATCCTTCTGATGATCAAACGAGGTCTGATCCAGATGACGGAGTCATGAAGGAATATGACAATTTCGCGATTGTTGGTATTCTTATTGGCCGTTATAGAAGCATCTTTCATTGTGCTGGTTTCTTGATCGGCTATGAGCTGTTGGCTCAGGCGAGCACCTCTGATCTGTCATGTGCGAGGCTTTATTCTAATGACATGACATGGAGACATATCGTCGTCTGAAAAGGATATCGGGTCCCTGACCTGCTCTTCATCCCCAGCAAGCTGTGTTTTCACCTGGGTGCCTGTGTGCGGAGGCTGGTGTTTTGAGTTGGAATGACCACAGGACACTTGAGAGCGCGCAAGTCATTGTCATTTGTTGTCTCAACAGGTTGTGAGAGTTGTCTGTTTTGTCGGTTGTGGAGATTCTTGCTATTGACACGTATGTTGTCAGGAGTCTTTCCGTAACATGTGATTGTGGCCAGATTACCTGGATGTATACATTCCTACCTGGTTGTGAGTATAACATGTCTCGTCAGGAGTCCCTTATTCTTCCAACTCCCTCTATGGCGTCTTCTACTTGAGTCGAACTACTCTGTGGCTGGAACGGCTATTGTAAATAAAAGTAGCGACTTACAGTTTGGACGTAGCACCATCTGACATTACTTTGCATGATCATGTTTGACCCTGAGCTCTCTATATACACGATGATTTGGACACCTCGCTGGAGAGAAGATGCAGCCCACTCTCCAGAGCTTTTTTCACCTACAACTATAATGTCTCTGCTTTCATCTATAGGCGTGACAATAGAATTCAACAGAGCTACGTAGTACCTCTATGTGCTTGTGATTGTCTGTCCCAATGTATGTGGCCGGGGGCCAGATGATGTTAACAGGGGCATATTCGTTTATTCAATGCGCTGCGCGGTTTTCACAGGTCAATTTTTCTTTATTGGGGTTGTCTCTCCATGGGTTGGCTTGCTCTATCATATTTTATTTGTTCGTTTGCTTACGACAGTGCTGCCAGCAGATTGGCTTGAAATAGTGTGCAGAGTACCATGATATAATAATTGGTCTTACTGATTTCTCATCTGATAGGTACGCTATTTGAGATATTGGGGGCAAGACAGCTGTTCCAACGGTTTGTGATTGGAGAGTGTTCTTCTAGGTTCTTCTGTTATGTACACGGTTGTTGCGTTTTAGTGTTGCCTGGAATCAAGCTTTTGGTGGATTTTGTTTATTGTGTTGAGAGCGCAGCCTAATATCAAAATTGGCTTTCAAAAAAGGACGCAATAGGAAAGAATAATTTAACTCCGTAGCCTGGGAGGGCAACCATATGAGCATCCCAATAATTATGGCTAGAGACAAAGCTGACAAACACTGCGCTCTAACCCTCACTAGTCTGAGACAAGCTATCTGAGAACATCCCACATGCCGTTACAATCTCAGCCATCTAACTTCTGATGCGTTGAGCAATTCTAGAAGACGCTAGCGACCACCATAACACGTATAGAGAATAAAGCTCCCGCAAGCATAATTGCATGTAGAAGACACTGCCATATAGACTCTGCATCTGAAGAAAGACCTGACAGCTGCTCAATAGAAAGAGGCTCGATTTCCAGCAAGACTGTCAATCATTTGGAAGCCTGCACTCTCAAATGGAAAGATCTCCACACCACAGGCCAGCAAACACCTGGGCACAGACAGACTCCCTCTGATAGGCTCCAACTCAACACAACCACACCCCAGTGCACCCAGATGAAACCCAGCTTGACTGATGAATAGAGTCTATCCTTCTCACACGTTAGCCAAGCTGCATGAAAGCCTCCAACACAAGAAACAGAGTGGTGTGGTACACAAGCGCGAATTCCAAGCCAACAAAAGACATATCATGTTATATTACAAACCATTGCAATTCATCTCAATCAGATCCCAAACTCTCTTAAGTTCTCCAGAGAATTTCTCAGACAGTAATGATACATCATGACCCATGCCTCTCTGCATTGGCCGAGCCACCATATTAGACCTGAGCCCTTCAATAGTGACAAACAGCGAAGGTGCTCTCTGAGGGCATACACACCACTCCACACAGAAGCCTGATGATGGCAGATGAGATTTTGCTGAAAGCATCTCGCCCCTCACAACCTCGTTAAGTCAGGTCCTCATGGATTACTACCAATGACGTGGGATAGATGTACCCCAGACCCGAGGCAGAAAGCTGATAAAACAGCAACAACTGAAACTCTAGTACATATGGCTATCCCGCATACAGAGCTATCAAAAAAACATATTTCTTTCTGGTCTTCTTGCTGCGACTATTGTATTTTGGCTGGCAACAACTTCTGATTCTGTGTTAGAGGAGTCTTGTCCAGTGGCCAGACTTGGTGCTTTCCATTGTGATAATGGACGCGTGTTCTCTGCTATTTCCTAATCAGCAAGATGCCTACGAGTTCTCACTCTGGGTGTAGCCTTGAGTGGGAGGGGGCGCGGGGCTGGGTGGTGTAGTTTTAGTTTGGACAGCAGCAACTCAGCGGACACAAGTCATGTCTGTGCTCAGGTGTTTGTGATATGTCTTTTTTGTGTGTGCTCGAGAGATCTTTCTTATTTGAGAGTGCGGTTTCCATAAACTGATGTACAGCGACTTTGCTGGAATCATCTGTCTTTGCTGATTTACTTGCACTGCTTCCAGGTCCTTTTCTGTGCCCCAATCTGCGTATGGCTTTCCTTCTAATTATCTCTCGTGGCGAGTTGGAGTCATTAGTAGTTGTGCTTTTAAAGTAAGGTTTTTCAACTTCTCGTAATGGCGACTCTAACGATAACCCTATTCCACTATCGAAGCAAGAAAATCCTCCCCCCACATGTTGCCCCACCAAAATCCATCTCAGAGAGAAGCCATAGCGAGTATTGTACAAAATAGATAAGACATTGCGTGAATGTCCGTATGTGATTGCGAATGAGAAAGAGATATTCGTTTCTCCATGAGCAAACCGAGCCGGACTTGTCAATCATTTGAGAAAAATCCTTGTCACATTTCTCATTGAGAGATCAGAATAGATCGTCGACACACAGAACAAACAACCTTGAGCACCCACGTAATCAGTGTACTCTGCTCTCTGTACTCGGCTCAGCGCAAGCTCATGATTTACTATTACTCTCACCCCAACTACTCAGCACCACGTACGAGAATTGCATTCCTCCCTCGTGTGGCCGCTTCCAATCTCGTCGATATACACACTTCCCCCACCATCGCACCTCGTTTATTGAATACCCAGTCGTTTGCTTCCTTGGAGATTAATTAGCTTATGCTGCCGTATTGGTTCATCATGCAATGCGCTTATGCTGCTACTTGCGTAGAGTCTGTTTTCCAATAGTCAAGAACAGCTTTAGATTGTTGCCACCAACTCTAAAGCAACCCACACAACACTAGATCCTCTGATACAACGAAATACGCTAGGAATTACGAGGCTATTCTCAATTCAAAGAGTACTCCCAAGCTTCGGGTGCCACTATTGTACACAACTGTGAGACCCAGGGCTCCTAGCCAATCAAGAATGGACCAGTGCCTCAAAATGTGAAAACCAGGCGGAGCCCTGGTTGAGAATCCCATCCATCAATTCAAGCGAGAACGCCTAGATGATGGCAGGATGGGATTCTGCTGCAAAACGTTGCTACAACTTTAACCAGCCACTACCCGAATGTCGTTTCATCTGTGGGATAATACCTGAAGGAAGCTAAACAGGCGCACACACACCACACACACACACACACACACACCACACACCAGCAGCTTGTTATCATCATGGTGGTATAGTGATGTATTGGTGTTGTTGTGTTTGAGCTTTGGAGGTATATCAGAGGGTTGTGTTGTGCATTTCTTGTGCTTCTCGTCGGCCTAATGTGTGCCGCGTACGTTTCATTGTAATGCACCCGATAGGGAAGCTTTAAATATCAAGGCACGCTTAGGAGTACCCGTTGAAAGCTTAAAAAAAACATGTTAGTGATATATAATATATGACTCTGTTTTCAGCTTCCTCTTGGTACTCTTATATTCCCACGTCTCAATTTGTTCTGCTGTTAGTATGTAGCTAAGCCAGTGTGTCGGGAGAATCTTCTCACGCTTTGCCAATCATTCAGGCTTCTGTATTTGAGTTCATATTGTGGTGTGCAAGTGTCGTAATCTCAAGCACAGGACCGGAACTCAAACACAGAAGCCTGATGATGCAGCTTGAGATTCTGCTGAAATGTTTGCCCTGGTACATAGAGACTTTAATACAAGACACTATACTAATGCTCTGTGTATGTCATGCTTTTTAATCGTCTTCTGTATTAGTGTTGCGTTTGTAGATTACTGCATTAATGAGGTAGCTTCTCATGAATGATATTTCAGATAGATGAATAGGATAGAAGATAGGATTAGGATAGGTGATGTAGCTGGGATAGGATGAGATATGCTATAGATTAGTATAGATAGATAGATAGATAGTAAAGATAGATAGATTAGATAGATTGAGATAGATAGATAGAATATAGAAGATTGAGAGTACGACAGACAGTCAGACAGAGACAGAGAAGAGACAGAGAGCGTAGACAGACAGAAATAGAGAATTATCTATCTATCTATCTATTTATCTATCATTGTTTGTTTATTCCAATCTATGTATTAGAATGCAATATTGCAGGCTGACTCTGCGCACTACCAATAGTTCACTACCAACCTTGAGCCAGTCAAGATCGACTCAGCCTTCTGTCCTTGCAAAATGGGTCCTTATTTGAGAAATTGTTGGGGGCAAATAGGCTGACTCTGTAAACCACTTAGGGAGGGGCTGTGAAGCACTGTGAAGTGGTATATAAGTCTAAGGGCTATGACTACTGCTCTTATTGACTGCCAAAGCTGCCTGCATGTTAGCTGTTATGTTGTCACGGCTTTTCTTTCCTATCAGGACCAACCATCAAAGACTTATTTATGTAGTTTCATCAACTTGCAAACCCTGGGAGGATGGAGTGAACTAGGGTAATAGCCTATTGATTGGAAAAGCTTGTGCTACAATTAAGCATTTTGTGCAGTTCTCGTCTACGCCATCTTATGTTCAAACAAAAAATCTTCACACAAAATTTGGGAACAATGGTGGTTTTTCTACCCTGTATCTGTGACAGTGTCTTCTTACTACACACCCTGTCTACATGTGTATTTACGACAAAATGTGCATTTTAAAATATTTGTACTGAGGTGTCTATGCTGTTCAAAAGTGCGTTGCAACCTTTGTTATAAAACCTTGCCTCTATCCTCAGATTAATCTAGGAGGAAGTGGAATCCCTTAGAATTCAGCAGGTTCCTCAATCCAGAAAAAAAGTTGGCTTCCACTGGAATGAAATCAAAAATGGGCAATCTCCAAGTTCAGCCCTTTATAGCCCCTCACCCAAATGCTGTGTCCCAGAGTCCAAGTCTATCTGCAAGAAAGGAGGAAGAGAAGATGGAAGAGGAGGAAGAGGAGGAGAAGGAGGAGGGGAGGAGGAGGAAGAAGATGAGGAGGAGGACTGTGTAGTCCTTGAGCTTGGTTACTTTCTTGTAGACATTTCATAACCCAACTGGGGAACATCATCAGGGATAGAAGGAAGGAGAGTTGAAGAGGAGGAGGAGAAAGAAGATGAAGAGGATCCAAGAATGAGGAGGAAAAACAGGAAAGAAGGGCGGAGGAGAACTGTGGGGTCCTTCTTGCTCCCTAAACTTGGTAATTTTCTTACAGATGTTTCATGACCCAACTAGGGAACATCATCAATGCTAGAAGGGAAGGGAATTGAAGAGGAGGAGAGGGAAGGAAAAAAGCAGAAAGAAGGAGGGGGAAGAGGAGGACAAGGGCAAGGAGGAAGAACAATAGAGAAGAAAGGAGGGGAGGGCGAGGAAGTGGAGGAAGAATAAAGAAGAAAGGAAGAGGAGCAAAAAAGCAGAAAAGAGGAGGAAGATGAAGAAAGAAGAGAGGAGGAGGAGGAGCCTTCCTTCCTTAAGGCTATTCTGCCTGTTATGAAAGTCCTGCTTTTGGATCTACTTGGACATTGGAATGGAACAGTCTGGATTTCAAGAGGTAGGAGTCAAAATGAGGAGAAACAGGCCACCACAGAATCAAAGAGTGGAGACTCTTGTCCCTCATACTTCCTGGAGGTCACCTGCATTGTAATTCTCCATTTCTGGGGTGGTTCCTGAGCTACACCTTCCTCGTCCTTCATATTTGGCACTCTTTTGTTTCTAACTAGATTCAGATTTCTGAATTCTTGGCTGAATCTCATACGTCTTGTGATTCTCACTTGCTGGGAGGGTTGGTTTTGTAGGCCAACAGATGCAGTTCACATCCAGTTTTCTCTATCCCGATGTTCTTTGTGGGGTGCTTCGTCATCTTAATCATGATGTCCATTTTGGTTTTCATGGTGATCTCCATACTTCCACCAATAAAACTGCACAAAAGACAAGAGAGAGACAGTGTGCCCAACATCCAATCTAAAAATGGTCCGATGTCCAAGTTTTTACATTTACCCGTAGAACAGCATATTTCTTTACGTTCTAGGCAAGATTCTCCATTCAGTTGGGTGAATAAGTCCCCCAAACATCTCAAAGCCACCCTGAACCACATCTATTTTCCAGGTCTTTGACAAAGAACGTCCCACTCACCTTTTCCCACCAACTGTGAGGGTAATAATCATGGACGTCTGTATTTTCTTGGGCGGAATTAACTTCGTGGAAATTTCAGGGGGTTTCAGATCTTTAAGTTTCATCCTATGAATTAAAGAACGATAGCATGAAGAACAGCAAAGGAAAGCATCTATGGAAGTTCTCCATCCTCCAGGTCCAGGTTGTCCCAAAGGTGCTTTTTCAAGAAGCAACTGGACTTTCTGATTTTTCTTTGAAGACAGATCTGTACACTGGGGAACAAAACAGCCACTTCACAAATGCATGGCACAAGTTAGGAGAACAAACCCATCAGGACTAGATTCAGCAGTCCACCTACATTTAATTAACAAAAGCCATTTTTTGAAGATAGCAAAGTCAATATTTTGGACAGAGAGGACCATTGGTTTGGAAGAAGGGTCAAAGAGGCCATCTAGGTCCAAATTGAATAGCTCCTCTCCCAACAAAGGAGTAGGGATACAACGACATCTATCTCCAGTCTACAACAACATCCTTTTAGCAGTTCCAGTGAGTCTCCACACCCATTTGCACCACTCAGGTGACCCCGAGGACACAGATGAACCTCCAGGTGGTCTCAGCGGCCCTCTAAAAGGATGCAAATGATCAGCTGTCTGCAAGGAGCATAAATCCTTCCATTCCCCACCATCCAGTCAGAGCTGAAGAAGCTTCTTCGAGGAGAAGCAAAATCAAAATCCAGAAAGTCCAGCTGCCTCTTGAAAAAGCATATTTGGGACAAAGAAAGGCATGTTTGATGCAGTGGTGGTATGCTACTAGTTCAGACAGTATCATCATCTGAGAAGAGGGGGGAAAAAATCCTCTGACAATCAGCTGAGAGGAGAAAGAGAAAAGTGCAGGATTGGCCCTTCCACCCACCCCTTCTCTTCTTTATCCTCTCAGCTGATGGGCACTGCAGGTCTCAGCTGGTGTGGAGAAAGCTGCACCTTGGTGTTAGGCAAAGCATGCCCACTAAGCCATGCCCACCAAGCCACGCCCACCAAACCAGTGGTAAGACAATTTGAATACCACCACTGGTTTCATGATGGGTGAGCACCTGGTTAAATGCTTAGAAGTGGCCTACTAGTATTAAGTATTAAAAGTTGTGTACAGTTTCTCAGGGAAGATGATAGACTTGTGTATAGTACTTGTACACTGTACTTGTGTGCAAATATTAGTGCTAAGTACTCAGAGCTTGGTACAAGTTCTCAGGAAGACCACCAACCCAATGAAATCTCTTTTTGGCTTCTCTGAGCTATGCTTCAATCATGCTCCCATCACTAATTTTCTAATGTCAACTCATAAAACATTGCTATGCCTGTTTTTGTAGTTGCTATTTTAAAAAAAAGGAAGTGAGGAAAGAAATCTGGAAGAGCAGGGCAGCAGTTTGGAAGTGAAAGTACATTCCAACTCTTTATCTTTAAAATATTGTAACTAAAATACCAGAGCTTTTGACCGGGAATATATTGAATTGGAGAACGTGAATGATGAAACCCAGCCTGCGCACATGCTCAATTGGAGAATCTGATTTATAAAACACCCTGGGGGGAAGGGGGGAAAACAGGGTCCCAGGGTACCAGAAATAATGTAGGCCAGAGTTGGCTTCATACGGGGCAGGGCCTGTATGTTGCCTCAATTAAATCCTTTGAAGTTTTTTGAAGTTTGGCTCGAGAATCATGATTTCATAAGAGCAATTGGTGGAATCCTGACAGCAAATCAAGTGGAAGAGCTACCCATTATCAGAGGCATCTTGGGTAGAGTAGAACATCCAGGCTGATCACCTTATAGCAACCCTAAATTCTATATCTGCACTCAATTTGTTTTTGCTTAATACAGGTCACCTTCAAGAAGTGAGAGGAGCCGAATGTCAACTCAGAAAACATTCCTCTGCCTGCTTTAGTAGTTGCCATAAAAAGTGGGGTGGAGGAAATCTGGAAGAGCAGTGCAGCAGTTTGAAAGCAAAAGTACATTCCAACTCTTATCTTTAAAGGATTGTAACTAAACTACCGGAGCTTTTGCCCATGAATATATTTCATTGGAGAACGTGATTGATGACACCCAGCCCGTGAATGGGCTCAATGAGAGAACCTGGTTGATGAGACACTCAGGGGGGAGGGAGGGGAGAAACAGGGTCACAAGGGACTATAAATGAGGTAGGCCAGAGTTGGCTTCATGCAGGGCAGGGCCAGTATATCGTCTCTAATGAATCCTTTGAAGTTTTTTGAAGTTTTGCTCAAGAATCATGATTTAATTAGAGCAATTGCTGGAATCCTGACAGCAAGATGGAAAGGACTTTGGAGGTCTTCTAATTCAACCTCCTGTCCAAGGCAGGAGACCTCAGACCATCCCAACAAATGGCTTTCTTGACAAGATTAAATCCAAGATTAAACTTTCCAGTTCTTCCCTAATTTTGCTGCTGTAGATGGGCATTCTGTCTAGGACCTGAGGTCTTGCCCTCCATCCAGATAGAATAGAATAGAATTCTTTATTGGTCAAGTGTGATTGGACACAGAAGGAATTTGTCTTTGGTGCAAATGCTCTCAGCATACATTAAAAAAAAGATACATTCTTCAAGAGTCAACAATCATCAGGTACAACACTTAATAACAGTCATAGGGTACAATAGAATAGAATAGAAGGATATAGGAATAGAATTTAAATAGAATGGGATGGGATGGGATGGAACGGGATAGAGAATAGAATAGAGTAGAATAGAGTAGAGTAGAGTAGAGTAGAATAGAATAGAATAGAAGAAATGGAATAGAATAGAATAGAATAGAATAGAATAGAATAGAATAGAATAGAATAGAATAGAATTCTTTATTGGCCAAGTGTGATTGGACACACAAGGAATGTGTCTTTGGTGCAAATGCTCTCAGTGTACATAAAAGAAAAGATACATTCATCAAAAGTCAAGAATCATCAGGTAGAACATTTAATGATAGTCATAGGATACAAATAAGCAATCAAATCATACGAGGAAACAGTCAGTATAAATCGTTGGAATACAAGCAACATGATTATAGTCCCAAGTGGAAGAGGGTGGGTGATAAGGAAGGGTGAGAAGATGAATAGTAGTAGTAGTGCAGACTTTGTAAATAATTGGACAGTGTCAAGGGAATTATTTGTTTAGCAGAGTGATGGTGTTCAGGAAAAAACTGTCTTGGTATCTGGTTGTTCTGGTGTGCAGGGCTCTGTAGCATTGTTTTGAGAGGAGTTGAAACAGTTTATGTCCGGGATGTGAGGGGTCTGTAAATACTTTCACAGCCCTCTTTTTGACTCGTGCAGTATGCAGATTCTCCATGGAAGGCAGGTTGGTAGTAATTGTTTTTTCTGCAGTCCTAATTACTCTCTGAAGTCTGTGTCTGTCTTGTTGGGTTGCACAAACAAACCAGATCTGTTGGGTCTTCAACTATTGGCTGGAAAATTGGGGGTTTGTACCCCAAGATCTCTAGATCCTGCGGTCAAAATCCAGACTCCTCCCTTGCTACCAAGAGAAAATGAATCAACTCACCCTTTGATGCCTTTGAGTGCCTTGTTTTTCTTTGCTGCCATTTTTGCCATTCCATCCAAAATCTTCTTGTCTGTCATGGCTACCTGGAGGACTGAAACAGAGACACAAAGAACCCATGCCCAACCCAACCCATCAGACTTTGTACCATGAGGAGGCCCACCCCAGCACTAGAAAGGGGGAACCCCACCTCCCATCACAGCTCCCAGATTCTGTTTCCATCACCACCACCGCTGAATGAAAAGATTACTATTTAGTAAAGATTACTCCAGTGGCACAGTGGTTAGAATGCGGCATTGCAGGTTAATTCTGCCATCTGCCAGCAGTTCGATTCTGACCAGCTCAAGGTTGACTCAGCCTTCTGTCCTTCCAAGGTCAGTAAAATGAGGACCCAGATAGTTGGGAGCAAGTAACTAACTCTGTAAACTGCTTAGAGGGCTCTAAAGCACTGTGGAGTTATATATAAGTCTAAATGCTATTGCTACAGCTATTGCTATCTTCTACTTGGGGGAACAAAAGAAAAAAAAAACCAGAGATGTAAATAAATTTAGGATACAATAAAACTGCCAAATGAACAAGACTGCATGTTCAAGAAACTGGATGGATGGATGGATGGATGGATGGATGGGAGGGAGGGAAAGAAGGAAGGAATGAAGGAAAGGAATGAGAAGGGAATGAGAAGGGAATGAGGAGAAGGAAGGAAGGAAAGAAAGAAGGAAGGAAGGAAGGAAATTAGAAGGGAATGAGAAGAAGAAAGGAAGAAAGGGAATGAGAAGAGAAGGAAGAGAAGGGAGGGAGGGGAGGGGAGGGAGGAAGGAAGTTAGAAGGGAATAAGAAGAAGGAAGAAAGAATAGAAGGAAGGAAGGGAATTAGAAGAGAATAAGAATGAGGGGAAGGAAGGAAGGAAGGAAGGAAGGAAGGAAGGAAGGAAGGAAGGAAGGAAGGAAGGAAGGAAGGAAGGAAGATTCTTCTATCTGCACCTATATACTACTAAACTGCTTCTGTTTGTCTTTGTGTAACCTTTCACTGGACAAAATAATTTACCACAGGGCTTTTTTTTAAAAAAAATAAAAATAAGGTACCTCAAATGAGCTAACTTAGAAAATCTATCCAAAGTCTGGGACCTATAACTTTTGTGGGATTAAAATTTGGCAAATTTTAGCCCACATTTGATGACAAATATTATAATAAAGGCATTGATGACATCAAACAAAATGTCATAAAACATTTCCTGCAGTCCATGCTTGAGGTTTAACTGCCTGTATGGTTCCAGGAGATCCATCTCTGAATACCTCCCTGAATAAGCCAGTCAACTCCACCTTAGGCCAACCTGTTGCAAGTTTGGTGCCAGAAAAGTTTGCTGTCTTACTTACTGTGTGTGATTGCTTTGGGGTCCATTTTCAGGTGAGGCCCATAAGTCTCCCCTGTTTCAGAATGGACCATCCCAACACAGAAGAAGACCAGCAACCCAATCCACAGTCTCCTAAGAGTTACATCCATGGTGGCTGAGATCCTTCGAAATAACAGGCTGGGAGAGAGAGAGATTCAGAAACGAATCCTTCACTGTGAAAAAGTGGAATAAGAACAGCAATATTTAGATTCAGGGGATCAGAGCAGAGGGGAAAGGAAGGCTATTTAGTCTCAAACTAAGGATGTCCTCAAATGAAAAAATCACCTCACTTTTTGCTTTTTGGGAGAGTGAGAAGGAAGAGCCCTGGTTTTGTTTTATTCTAATCATTTCCCATGATGGCGAAGCCTCAAAGGCTCAAAATGGCAGACACTGAGCTGCTGTAGCCCTGGAGAACATGGGTTCCCCTTATAACACCCAGTCTCTGATCTTCTGACCTTCTGCCCACATTGACCCTCTCATCTTGTAGAAGAAGGACAGAGTCAAAGATCTGATGGGCACTCCAACTCAAGGAAGTAGTATCTGATGACTGTCCATAAGAAAGGCAACTGGAAGAAACTGAGAGTGAGAACCTCAATTGACAACTCTGCAGAAGAAGACATGGGTGTCCCTTTCTACACCTGCTGGAACTCTTCACAGTTGCACCCCAGACCCTGGAGCTAAAGATGCAGGAATGGATGGATGGGAAACTCAACCCCAACCTTACATATTCTTAGAAGGAGCCTCTTCTACCATCTGGGATACCTTTGGATCATCACACAATTGACTTACATGTCTGGATGGATGGAGCTTCCTCAGTGTGCTCAGATCTGTCCTCCCTAATCTTTCTTGGGCTGCCAGTTATATAGTTACTTGTGAATGAAAGAACCAATTCAGGGCTTTGATAACCATGGATATACGATACAAACTCACAAGGAGATTTTCCAAGATAAATATTTTTCACAGACATCTTGAAACTTAGAGACACTCTTCAGTGCCAGATTCATGTGACTCTTCCAAAGATCTACTGAACCAAAATCTTGGCTCCAAGAAAGTTGCCTGCCCACCCAGAATGAGGGAGAAAAGGAGAAGAAGTGGGCTATTCAACATTGCTGGCAATCTTGGCACCAATCTGGGAGACCAACCCCCAGAATTCTGGGAGTTGAAATCTACATACATTCAAGGTGCCTTCAAGGTGAAATCCACAAATCTTCAATGTTGGCAACCTTGGCACTTTGAACAGGTGTGGACCTCAACTCCCAGAATTCTCTGCAAGCAGAATTCTGGGAGTTGAAGTCCACATATCTTCAAGGTTGAGAAACACTGTGTTACACCATATCATGGTTTATCAGGTTTTGGCTTAGTGTGTTATGTAACCCATTAGCAGATGTCAGAATTAGAATAGGGCTGGAAGGGACCTTGGAGGTCTTCTACTCCAACCCTCTGCTGAAGCAGGAGCCCTCATACCATTTCAGACAAGTGAGTGTCCAGTCTCTAGTTGAAAACTTCCAATGTTGGAGCATCCACAACTTCTGGAAACAACTTCTGTTCCATTGGTTAATTGTCCTCACTGTTGGGAAGTTTCTCCTCGATCCCAGATTGCTTCTCTCCTTGAGTTTACATCTGTTGCTTCTTGTCCTGCCTTCTGGGATGCTGAAGAATAAGTTGACCTCCACCTCTTTGTGACAGCCCCTAAAATCCTGGAAGGCTGCTATCATGTCCCCTCTAGTCTTTCTTTTCTCTAGATTAGCCAAACCTAGTTCCTGCAATAGTTCTTCATATATTTTAGTTTCCAAGTTTTTAATCCTTTTAGTTGCTCTTCTCTGCACACTTTCCAAAGTCTCAATAGTGTCCTAAGATTGAATATAAGGATGAGCTTTAAATTGTTCATGTTCTCTACCTAAGTACCAAGACAATATTCCTTCTCCGTAGAGGATTAGGGCCACCTAGAGGTCACTTCTTATCCCGAAGACCTCCTTGATTGGCAGGCCCAAAGGATAATGGAGTGGAGCCAATCCTACCACTTAAGGCTATGGTCAGCCATGTCTCCTTGCAGAGAGCAATCTGGCTGTGACTCACATTGGCATTGAGGGAAGACCCCACTCTCCTAGAAGAATGAAATATTTCAGGAAAGATTTAAAAAGGCAGAATATTATATTTTCCTAAAGGAGAAACGTATTTTTAAAGACAGAAAGCAGGCCCCAAGACTTTCTTAATAGCCCCAGCAGGACTGGCCCAGCCTATCTACAAGACAAAAGACCTTCAGCTCTAGGGTGATGGGATTAAAAAGACATGGCCCCTCAGGACATAATAGGACCATGTAGCAGAAGACAGGGAGCTCACTGCATTGCACAATCCCCTAAGGACACTGCATGACTCAACAAACTTCAATCAAACCTGGGAGCTCCGACAAACATGACCCCATAGGAATCTGGCAACAGCTAATAAAATACATGCTCTTGCACAGGAGCAGGAAGCTCAAGTTCAAAGCCTAAGAGAGGGTATAAATACCTCTAACTGCCCACTCCATGTGGTCAGTTGCTCCAGAGAACCATGTGCTTGGTGGTTCTCTTTCATCATTAAACCATCTTTCCAATCAGTTTCCATCTTTCCAATGTCTTCCTCCTGGCCTGGAACTGAAGCAGATGGATATTTCTTCCCACAGCATCCATCACGGACCACTGATGATGTTACAAATGGAATCATAGAATGTATATATGACATGTTTCATTTGATGTCACTCCTCTCTGTCCTTCCCCTATGTCTTCCTGCAGACCTTCACAAGCTGAGAATCCTGGCTTGTTTCTGGCAAGATGGATTCTAGTGTTCTGACCAATCATGCGGGACCTCTGTCCCTTGCATGGTACCAAATTCCTGGGGCTCCTTTAAACTGAGTTTGTCTGAAGGCTGCAAAATCCACTTGAGTCTGTGAAGCCCTTGATGGACGACCACAAATGAGCCCATTTCTGTTTCTGAGTGAGACATTTGTGAAGTGAGTTTTGTTCCATGCTACTACTTTATTATTTTTTTGCTGGAGTTGTTAAGTGAATCTTTGCAGTTGATAAATGAGTAGTCTGACTGTTAAGTGAATCTGGCTTCCCCATTGACTGCTCATCACAAAGTCCAAAAGGGGATTATGTGACCAGGGGGTGGGCTGCTACTGGTTCTCACCAGTTCGAGCGAACCAGATGTTAATTGTACATCCAGTTCAGCAAACCGGTAGTTGCAATGACCAGCTGGCCCCGCCCACCCTGCCCCTCCCCTCCCAGGAATCTCCACACAGCCTGTTTTGGATCATAGGTAAGTTTGTACGGAGGCTCAAGGAGGGAGAAAAATGGGCCTCCCAGACAGTGGTGGGATTCAAAAAAATTTACTACCAGTCCTGTGGGCATGGCTTGATGGGCATGGTGTGGCTTGGTGGGTATGGCTTGGTGGACGTGGCAGGAGAAGGTTACTGCAATATCCCCATTCCCTCCCCACCCCACTAAACTGCTTCCCAGGTCCCTTCTCCTGCAGGGCAACCAAAGGAAACCCAGCCGATCAGCTGGGACTCAGTGGGAGGCAGAGGAGAGATGGGGGCGGGGCCAGTCAAACTGTTATCAGCTGCCTTTGGAGTCGGAGTTCAGTGGGGCAGAAGAAAAGCTGAAGCCTGTTCCCAGTGTGCGCATGTGCAGAGCTGCCAGGAGAAGGAAACAGTTAAGGAACAAGGGCCGACTCGGGAGTAAAGGGGGAAAGTTACTGCAATATCCCCATTCCCTCCCCACCCCACTAACCTGCTTTCCAGCTCTGCTCTCCTGTGCAGGGCAACCAAAGGAGACCCAGCCAATCAGCTGGGACTCAATGGGAGGCAGAGAAGAGATGGGATTGGTGGGGCCAGTCAGAGGCGGTATTTGCCAGTTCTCCGAACTACCCAAATTTTCTGCTACCGGTTCTCCAGAACTGGTCTGAATCGGCTGAATAACCACCTCTGCTCCTGGAGGCTCCAAAGGGCCTCCAGAGCCCACAGAGGGAGAAAACGCCCCACCACCATCACTGCCATGGTGCAGGATGCCGACTAGGCCATGCCCACCATGGCCACGGCTACCCAGCAACCGGGCAGAGAACCAGTTGCAAAAAAATTTTGGAAGCCCATCCACACACGTGACCTCAGTACACAGGAACCATCGTAACCACATGCCAGTTGCCAAGCCTTATGAATTTTGGTATCACATGACCATAGGGATGCTGCAACGTCATAAGTATGAAAAAAAATGATCGAAGGTGAGTTTTTCCAGGGCCGTTGCAACTCCAGTCACTAAATGCACCATCATAAGTTGAGGACTACCCATCAACCCTTGAAGCAGACCCTTCCTGTCCAGGGTCCATTATCCCGAGTCCTGAACAAGAATTCTCAAAACTTTCTCTTAGACAACCCGATTAAATTCCATTTTGGAGGAGTTACCGTTTTTATCTGATCCGCGGGTAGGATTTTAGTATTAGCCGGGTTTTAAGAACCCTCAAGAGGCAAACTGAAGGTGCTTTAAGGGCTGGTAATACGATTACCGTTACTAACATCCTCTTTGGAAGGATAAAGGTGCACTTGTGTGAAAGCACAACTTTGAAAGGCTGCCCCAAAGAAGAGGGGGAGTGTTTTGCAAAGCACCAGAAGGCAGGACAAGAAACAATGGATGGAAACTAATCAAGGAGAAAAAGAACCTGGAACTAAGGACAATTAACCAGTGGAACAGGTTGCCTCCAGAGGTGAGCAGGGGGTTGGACTAGAAGATCTCTGAGATCCCTTCCAGTTCTAGGATCCTATGAGGTTCAGCATGAGGATTCTAGTGTGATGTTTCCCATTGCTTCAGGGATTGTTATTCTGATTGCAGGAACTGGGTATGACTAGTTTAGCAAAAGCAATAACACTTAGACTTCTATACTTATATATATATACTTATATATAGTGCTTTTACATCCCTCTCTAAGCAGTTTACAGAGTCAGCCTCTTGCCCTCAACAATCTTGGTCCTCATTTTACCCACCTAGGAAGGAAGGAAGGGAGGGAGGAAGAAGGGGGGGAGGGAAGGGGTTGGGAGGAAAGAAGGCACAGAAAAGAAGGAAGGAAGGAAGGAAAGGAAGGAGGGAAGGAAGGAAGGAAAGGAAGGAAGGAAAGGAAGGAAGAAGGAAGGACAAGCGAAACTGTGGTCCTCATTTTTACCCACCTCCGGGAAGGGGTGGAAGGCTGAGTCAACCTTAGGAAGGAAAGGAAGGGAGGGAAGGAAGGGTAGGAAGGAAGGAAGGAAAGAAGGAAAGGAGGAGAGGCACAGCCTCTCTAAGTGGTTTATAGAAATCAAGCCCTTGCCCGCCCAAACACATTAACAGGTCCTCCCTTTATTACCTACTCAAGAAGGAAGGCAAGGAAGGAAGGCAGGAGAGGGAAGGAAGGAAGGAAGGAAGGAAGAAGGAGGTGAAGGAGGAAGGAAGATAGGAACGGAAGTGAAGATGGAGAAAGAAGAGAAAGAAGAAAGAAAGAAAGAAAGAAAGAAAGAAAGAAAGAAAGAAAGAAAGAAAGAAAGAAAGAAAGAAAGAAAGGTGATAGGCTCCCTAACCCCTACAATATAGCAGTCTTCCAGATAAACTTTTTCAAACTTCTGATGTTTCAATTCTGGGGTTTTTTTGGCTTTTTGTTTTTTTTAATTAAATGAAGGGAAATTTTCTCTCCGACCTGGTGACAAGTCTGCTGCATTTCTGTGGTAAGAGAGCTCAGTGGCTGATTCCTTGCAGACAATGGCTGGCAGAGCTCAAGAAAATCCTTTTTTTTTTCTTAAGGAAAGGAACAATCAAACTCTTACATCAAGGGCATTAAGCGTATAATCCACAAGTTTCAGGTTGACGGAGCTGAGCAGAAGATCAGCTGAGGAGAGGAGATCCCTGGATCACTTTGGTTCCAGAAAGCGAATCCCAAGATTACACCCTGACACTCATTCACTCCCTTCCTTCCTTTCTCTCTTCTTTTCCTTCCTTCCTACCTTCCTTCCTCCTTTCCTTTATCCCTTTCACCTTCCTCCCTTTTTCTTTTTTTCCTCCTTCCCTCCCCCTCTTCTTTTTCTTCCTCCCTTCTTCCTTTCCTTTATCCCTTCCTTCTTCCCTCCCTTTTTTCCTCCCTCCCTCCCTCCCTCCCTCCCTNCTTCCTTCTTCCCTCCCTTTTTTCCTCCGTCCCTCCCTCCCTCCCTCCCTCTTTTCTTTTTCTTCCTTCCTTCCTACCTTCCTCCTTTCTTTTATCCCTTCCTTCTTCCCTCCCTTTTTCTTTTTTCCTTCCTCCCTCCCTCCTTCCCTCCCTCCCTCCCTCTTCTTTTGCTTCCTTCCTTCCTATCTTCTTACTTTCTTTTACCCATTCCTTCTTCCCTCCATTTTTCTTTTTTCCTTCCTTCCTTTCTCCTTTCCTTCATCCCTGCTCCTTTCCTGACCCTCTCACTTTTTCCTTCCTTCCTTCCTCTGTCCCTTCATCCTTTTCTCCTCCTCCTTTCCTCCATCCCTCTTTCACTCCCTCTCTTCCTCTCTTCTTTTTCTTCCTTTATTCTTTCTTCCCTTCTTCCAGGTTCCTTCCTTCTTTCCTTTATCCCTCTCTCCTTCCCTCCCTGTTCCTTTTTTCCTTCCTTTTTCCTTCCTTCCTCTTTTCCTTTATCCCTGCTCCATTCCCTCCCCTCCCACTTTTTCCTTTCTTTTTTCTTCCTTCCTTCCATCCATCCATCTTTTTAATCTTTTCTTCATTTTTGTTACTTTGTGTTTTATCTTTTATAGGAACCTATTAATTATTTTCTTTATTTATTAATTTTGTCAAATATGTATTAGATAACAGAATAAACATTGTTATTAATACAAGAAATTGATACTAATAAAAAAGAGTACTTTAGGACAGGGATGGCAGACACTTAATAAAATCAGTCTTTTTTTTTAATAAAGTGAGTAATGAAGCTGAAATGGAGACCAGCTGAAGAAAGAAACAGGTTCCCTTAAATCCTTTCCCAGCACCACGATTTGCTGTATTGTCTTAGTCACAGACATACAGATTATACAGATTACCAAGAGTTGGAAGGGAATGTGTAGGTCATCTAGTCCAATCCACCCAGCCCAAGCAGGAGACTACACCATTTCTAACAGATGACAGTCCAATCTCTTCTTGGAAATTTTAGCCTAGATTTAACTGATTAACAGAGTTGGAAGGGATCTTGAGGATCATCTAGTCCAGGAGTCACCAACATTTTTGACCTTAAGGATCACCAAACTCATGATTTTAGATCCCAGGGACCACTAAATGGTTCTGTGGGCATGGCCTAATTTGTGGGCGTGGCTTGGTGGTCATGTGACTGGCTGGGCATGGCTTGTATAGCATGGGTGTTGTAAATATTTATAAGATATTTATAATATATTTGATTTTTTATTTTAAAAAAGAGCAACTTTTACCGCAAAATTCAAGGTAAACCAGCAGCGCAGAGTTTGAGTTGCTCAGCAGAATCACAGTATTACATCTCAGAAAATCAATCTATCTGCGTCACTTTTGGCGGTAGCTCAATTCTATCACATAAAATTTTGCTTGACAAGCAACTACAACAACAACCATGTATGTAATATTGAATTTTTTTATTAAAAAAGCAATTTTTATTCCAAATCAGGCACAAAGTTCAGGCAGATTGAATTGATCACAGAATCTCAATTCAGTGTTCTATCTATCTGCTATCAGCTAGCTCAGTCTCTCAAAATTTGCTTACGTGAGTCTGCACTGAATTTGCTTGCAAGCAAACCTTCATCTAAGGAGCAGGTTCGGCTGTGGGCTTAAAAGCAGAGCCCGAAGGGTCAAGACCTAGCTAGAAAGCAAGAAATTCACCAAACCACTTCCTGCTTTCCTGGCAATCTAAATCTCCCTAGGCACAATTAACATAACATAGATGATACGAGAGCAGGAAAAGGAAAAATAGCAACTTAAGGCTCGGTCACAGTCTAGGCCGAGGATGCAAAACATATGCAAAAAGGACACAGTGGTGACAAGCAAAATTTCGGGGGTGGACCTCCATCTGTGTTGTTATCTGCTCTCAAAAGAGCCCCAAATTTTGCATAAACTAGAATGAGGGAAACAACAGAAAGGAACAGACGTGGGTAGTCCTAGCGAAGGATGGTGAAGCGGATGGTACGGTGGTAGCGGACTCGCAAGCAGTCACTATTCAGGAGAAGACTCTGCTGCCGAGAGACATCTGAAAGAACACCATGGTTCGTCAGTCAGAGGGAAGAAGGAGGAAGACCGTGCCTACTCCTGCCAGCCCTGGGCAAAGAAGGACATGAACCACCATGCCCCCCCCTGGCACTTGACTCGAAGCCGCTGGTGCTTTCTGCTGCCTGGTGGTGGTGATGGTGGTGCTGCCTGGTGTTGCTGCTGCTGGTGCTTGTCTCTGCTGGTGCTTCCTCCTGCTGCTCGCTGGGCTGGTGGTGGTGCTCCTCCTGCCGGGTGCTCTGGCTAGCTTCTCGCTGCCTGGTGCCCTGGGCTGGTGCGCTGTGGTTGCTCTCTGCTGGGGCTGCTGGTGCTTCTCCTGCTGCTCCTGGTGCTGTGGTGGAGCCAGCCCAAAGCCCTCAAAGCGCTGCTGCTGAGGCCCTGAATCCCTTCCTGCCAGAGGGAGAACGAGGCAAGGCACAAGGAGTAAGGGAGAAGAGGAAGCAGTACTTCCATTCCCCCCAGGACCATGGAGGAGGAGGTGCTGGAATGGCTGAGGGAGAACGAGTACCGTGTGGAGAAAGGGGCCACAGGCTCATATAGCGACACCAAGAAGAAGTGCAGGCAGCGTAGACAGACAAGGCAGAGAGCCTGGTGCCTACCTTCAGAGTGTATCTCCTGATGGTGGAAGCATATGCCACCCTGGTATGGCAAGCTGCAAACCTGAAAAAATCTGGTGCAGTGCCGCTGTCAAGCTCACTGACGCGGGGGCGAGTATGTTACCGTCATGGCCCAAGCTGCAGCTTCCTGGATGGGTGAGATTGCCACCACTGGAGGAGGATCCCCTCTGTCAACCTCTCCTTAGACAGGCCCACAGAGAGCCACTCCCTCTTCCCCCAGCAGGAGACAAGCTACCATGTCCAAGGCAGGTGTCTTTGGGAAAGGGCCCATGGCAGAGACCACCCCCCCTGCCGCAGAGGACATGGTAGGATCCCCTGTCTGCAAATGGGAGGCAAGAAGAAGGAAGTAGCCAGAGACCAACCCACACCCACACCCAGCTCAACCCTCCACAGAAAGGCAGGCAGAGAGGCAGACTTGGAGGGGCGGCAGAGGCCACACTGTCCTGCCTGGAATCAAGGGAGCAGAACGATCAAGACCCCAAGCACAGAATGCTTCTCCTCTCAGCCTGGTCCCACAGCGGGGTATAACCACCCTCGACCGTCAAGCCCTTCATCACTACGTGAGCCAGACCCCTCATGGACCTGCCCCGGAGCCGCAGTACCCAGGTGGATGAAGGAGAAGTTCACAGGCATTCTGGACGACCCACCCTCCCAGGCCAGCCTGGGAACCTGCTCCGAACCAGTCCAGACTGCTCCTCACCAAGCAATGTCACAGCCCTTCCTATGGCTCTTCCCCAACAGCCCCTCACTACCAAAGGCACAACTATCAGGACTTCCGCACAGGGCCAGAGGCAGCCCCTTCCCAGTATCACGTGGCCACACAGACGCCACAGACGCCCACAGATGCCACAGATGGCCGTCACCTGACCCAGCTGTAGACCAGACGCCCCACACACTCCTCCTTCCTCCACTCCCACAGCAAGCCCTCCCCAACAGAAAATCTGTCATCAGTACTGTGCCTGCATCCCAGGTCTTGAGGAAGGGCCCCTCAAACCTCACGGGAACTGAGTCAGCTCTCTGAGAGCTTCCCTGACAGCACGGGCATCCCTGTTGTACTCTCAGGGCCAGGAACCGCCAATGGCGCCTCAGACCAGCCACCCAGCCACAGCCACCTCCACAGTCCCTGGCCGGCTCGAGCAGCCTGAGACTATGGACATCGCTAGAATGGACTGAGGAAGAGTGCCAGAGAGCTGAGGTTGTTACCTGTTACTTTATTTTGCTTAAAGAATTTACTTGGGGTTCATTTTGCTTTTTTAATAAAGTCATACAGTTTACTTAAGACAGGTTTCTTTGCTTCACAAAACACACTTGGTTCATTTTATGACTTAAATAAGTGTTGGTGAAAACTTTGAAAAAAGGTTAAGCCTTTGCATGCTTGTGGTGATAGGTAAGGATAGTTGTGGATGGGTAAGGATAGCTGTGGGAATGGTAAGGATAGGTTGGGAGAGGTAAAGATAGCTGTGGGAGGGGTAAGGAATACGTTGTGGGATAGGTAAGATAGCTGTGGGATCAGATAAAGGCCTTTTCTCAGCTGCAAAGGCATAGTGGACTGTATGGTCCACCTTCCCAGCCTGACCACACCATATGGCCTTTTTATCCAATAAACACAATGTACATCCATTCATCAACACATTTAACATAAAAGACACAACTCTTTATTAATGCCTGGTAGGGCCACTTCAACATACATGGGCCCAATCTCATGCAGTGTGAAATGAGACAGGGCTGGGAAGGAAGCAATCCCATTAAGCATGCTGACCATCCTGTCTTGCCACTGTCACTGCTTCGAGCTGGGAAGTTTGCACCAGTGGTTTGCAGGAGGTTGCGCTGGGCTTCTTTTCCTTCACGTGAAGCTCTGTTGGGGACCTTGGTCCCCGGCAAGCATTCCACAGTATCTATCAGTTTCGTCCTTGCCTCATTCCCCGGCTCCATGTCCCATTGCCCTTGTTGGAGTCCACGAGCCTGTTCTGCAAAGACTGGGGTAGCGGGGTGCGCATGAGAATTGTGCAGGATGCCAGCAAGCCTTCCACGATGGCTCCTCACAGTCCGGGTGATTCCCTGCATGGTGGTGGGAGAAGGTACCCCATGGAAGCTGTGGGCCAGATGCCAAAAGTGGTTCTTCCGCCCTCTCTCGTTCTTGGCCCTTGGATCAGGCTGTTCGTTCGATTACGGGATCGCTCTTTCTCACAGGTGAGGGTATCTGGCAACTGGTATTGGGTCTTAATTATGGGTGTAGTGCTGGAGTGGTGTTATTGGTATGTGTCGTCATCATCCGTCCTATCTAATTGATAGTTAGTGTGCTACATGTCTTGTAGTGTCTTGGGTAGTCGGAGTCGGGGTCTGGATCTGGAAAAACCATGATTTGGTTGAGTGTTCGCAGACGCATCCTGGAGGTCACATGCGTTGTATACCTGGTATTCGAAGCAGAGCGCCGTGTGGCCTTTGAAGCATCGATGTAGGGGATGAACTATGTAGTCAGCATCAACCATGGCAAAGAGGATGATACTGGGAAGAAGCCCTTTTTTAGTTGCTGGGATAAGTAGGACAGCCGCTCACGTAGTTGGCCTGGAACTGTCTTGAGGGCACATGGCCTTCCATCTTATGGGCTTCAACTTGTGTGGGGAAAGTTGTGCCACCCTGTTACGCACCTGCTCTGCAACTTTGCGCTGCACTAGCCTTCTTCAGTGGCTGGGGCAGCACTTGGAGCTAGCTCCTCCAAGTCATAATTCCTTTGGTGATGGTCCCTGCACCAACTTCTCTGACCACTTTGGCTGGATGGTACTCTGGTGTGGCATTCACCCTCCGCAGGCATAACTGCGATGTTTGCTGTATGTGGTTCCCAGAGGCCAGGTGGCAGCGCGTGCAGTGCACCTTCAGTCGCAGGGTTCAGGCTGGGACAAGAAGTTGGTGGCCTCTGCTTGGTCAACCTGGGTCTCAGGCCCACTCCACAAACTTCATCAAAGCATGGCTGGAGGCATTCTCAATCGAAGTTCTGGAACGCACGAGGTCTTTCGTTCCTCAGGCCTCCACCATCAGCTTGTTATACAGTCGAGCTCTGCTCTTCTGGTGATCATCTTCGGACCCAGACAATTCTTGGACGCGCCTCCTTTTCTTGCGTAGAAAGGTGAAGAGCCCGTAGATGGCTTCACACTGTTGTAAGAACAATGGGTGGCTACACAAAAGGAAGTGTGTGAACGATCATGGTGGAGATGACTGGATGCTGTGGAAGAGCAATGACGCCAGATTGAAGGCTGGCAGGAGGTCTGCACAGGCAGGGCTGGCTGGACTGAAAAAGTGAGATGCGCAGGTGATTTCTCCCCTTTTATAGGAATATAGGTTTTCCACCCTAAGGTGTCGCTTTTGGCAATCCTCTAGGCATCCTGGCAGACATCCTAAATATCCGAGATACGTCCCTCGTGAACGTTTTTTCGCATTTTTAATGCTTTGTATGCGAGCTGGCATCTGCTTTCGATGCCTTTCTAACGTCCGTGGCTAACGTGAATGCCTTGCGTGTCCGTTCCGCAGGTCTGTTTTGGCTTGACCTCCCGCGTGTCCCATTTTCGCACTAGGAGCGCAGGATGCGAGTTGTGCGGATGCGGGCAGGCGGATGGCACTGCAGTATAACGGACGCGTAACGGATGACGACGGACCGTCTAACGGATTTTCCCGTATGCGTAGGCGGGATGTAGAACTGGATGGATTGGTATACATTTTCGCCGGCTCAAAAAGTTTTGGTGCAGCTCTAAACTTTTTGAGCGGATGAAATGTCAGTCGAACGGATTGCTGGACGGAATAGAGAGTATGAAAAACGGTACGCAGTGAGTACAGAAGCGGATGCACTCGCGTTAACGCGTTTCTCTCCATTTTACATCCTCTTTCCATCCGTTGGTGCTTTGTGACAGGGGCTTAAGTAGCAGCAGGTGGAGGATGGGGCCATGGAAGGTCACCTGATAGGACAATGGAGCTGAGGTGAAGGGGTGTGGAACAGTTCCATAGTTCCTGAAGGTGACCTGCTCCCTAGCTCTGGTTATATCTCCTTCTGCCTGACCCCTCCCTAAATTATGGCTTTCTTCTACCCCAAAACCAACCTTTTCTACAAAAAAACAAGTGCCAGGACTGGGAACCTTGCAGTGTCTTCACGACAGGTCCCTGGGATGGGACACTGGCAACCCTGCAGCCCTTTAGGGTCAACAGCTCTCAGGGCCAACACACTATTTCACATCACACACACATTGCAACACCTTCAAATTTACAAAGACACACCAGTTCCCTCCCCAGTCACTACTCCCACCAATCTTCCTCCCTGGCTCGCGCTCAGAAGGGGCCATCAGACCCTTCAATGAGTACAGGTGGAATCAACTTCCTCCCTTCCCTTCTCCTCCTCTTCTCTCCTCTCCCACTCCCCTCTCCCTTCCCCTTCCCTTCCCCTCCCCTCCTCTTCCACACTCCCCTTCTGTTCCCTTCTGCTCCCCTCTTCTTCTCTCCTCTCCTCTCCCTTCCCTTCCTCTACTCTTCTTTTCCCCTCTTTCCCCCTCCCCCTCCCCTGCCTTCCTCTCTCTCCTCTCCTCTTCCCTTCCACTCCCCTCATCTTCTCTCATCTCATCTCCTCCCCTTTTATCTCATCCTCCTCTCCCCCTTTCCTCTCACTGTCCTTCCTTTTCTTTCCTCTTCCCCCTCTCTTTCCCCTCCTCATTTCCTCTCCCCTCTCCTTCTGCNCTCCCCTCCTCCCATTCTCTTTCTCTACCCTTCTCTTCTCCCTCCTCCCCTCCCCTTCCTTTCTGTTCCCCTCCATTCCTTTCCTCCCCTCTCCTCTCCTCCTCTTCTGCTCTCCTCTCTTCTTCCCTTCTCTTCCCCTCTGCTCTTTTCCCCTCCTTCTACCCTCTCCCCTTCCATTCCCTTCCCCTCTTTCTCCCTCCCCTCTTCCCTTCTCCCCTCTTCTCTCCTCCTCCCCCTTTTCTCCTGCTCTCCTCTCCTCCCCTCTTCCCCTTTCCCCTCCTCCCCCTCCCCCTCCTCTCTTCCCCTTTCCCCTCCTCCTTCCCTCTCCTCCTCTTTTCCCTTCCCTTCCCCTCCTTTTCTCCTCTCCCCTCCCCAGCTCCCCTTAGTTCTGCTAAGTCTCACTCACAAAAAAGGATATTTCTCAGAGCCAGGGTTTGCTGACTTTGGTTTCCGTCTTGTTACATGAACTTGGCTCAAAGCAGATCCCTGATACTGATAACAGGATATGGCACTTTGCTCACTGTCACAGTCTACTGCTATTTCATCCACTCAAAAAGTTTTGAGCTGCACAAAACTTTTTGAGCGGATGAACTTTCCGCCACATA
>BHFT01018901.1:0-80946 GCA_004320025.1 Laticauda laticaudata | reverse complement strand
ATACTACATGAATGAGAAACCACCGATGGGATGTACACAGGGCGCCCAGACAGAGGTTCAAGATGACCAGGGCAAGAAGCAGGCGCAACCTCCTGGACGACACTGGTGTCACCTATGACTACGCAACCCAGCTGAGCATGATGCGAGTCGGCAAGACGAGGGAATAGTTGATTGGTTATAATGAGGAATTCTGATATGCCTTCGAGTCCTGTCTGATACAACTGATTGAGATATTGTTAAGTCGGGCCAGTGAGTGGTGTAGACGCTTAGGCCCCTAGCAGACATTGGAAATGGAGGGCAACGTTTGAATATCTTGAGAATGGAGGCATAGCGATAGATGGTTAGGAATGATTGAGTAGGAGTTTGTGCGGCTGAAAGGTGGTACTATAAGCAAGATATTCGAAGACTGAATATAAAGTATTTGTTTATTGAACCAAATGTAATCCGATTACGGTGAATTTCCAATATGTGTATGGGCTTGGGCAGGGGCTGGAGATGGGGCCGCGCGGGTGCGAGGGTCGTGAGCGGAATCGACAGTTCTGCCCCAATCACCGATGAATGGTCCACATTAATGCTGCGCAACAGAGTAGGGGAGGATATGTGTAGTACTATCTCGCGCATAAAGGCCGCGTCGATACGCACGTCATCTCTTCTCCCAAGTCAATCACTATCAACGCAATGGTTAAGTCGATAATCCACAACAGAACTCACACAGGAAGTGGCCAAACACAACAGCTCATGTAAGGGTAGCTGTGTAACCGCTATGATGCTGCCACGATGGGGCGCATGCAAGAGGCGGTGGCCTATAACCATTTTTTTTCATCGTCATAATATTCTTCACCGACACCTACTGAGAGTGATTGTAAAGGGAAAAGTGATAACGAATGAGCAACAAGGGTGTGAAGGTGAGTCGAACGCAAAAGAAACTGACTGACTTATCTAAGAGCCTGAGTCTTATTAATACACTGATGTCCGACTGTAGAGTTTCAAAGGACGCTTAGCGATCAATGCGACTTGTAGAATTTGAAACAGAAAGGCAATGATTAACTAGATAGAAGACTCGCGCCGGAATCATAAAGTTGTCTAGTTAGATAGCAGCACGGAATAGGAATATGTCAATGTGACAGGGTCACAGGACTAGAGCCCATACCTCTGGCACTATCCCTCAGTTCACAATCTGAGTCATGTCCATGTTCTCCACGTAGAGCGCCCAGGGACTGTGGGAAGTGCTGTGAGCTGTAGTCGTGGTCTGAGGATGACCCCTCCTCCGATTGGCTGTTTGGTCCCGAGATAGTACAACAGGGGATGGTTTGGGTTCAGAAGCTCGCAGAGGAGCTGACTCAGTCCGTGAGACTTCCTCAAGGATCGGGATTTCAGGGGCACAATGACTGATGAGCAAGAGATTTTGTTCTGAGTGAAGGGCTTAGCTGTGGGGCTGGAGGAAGGAGGAGTGTAGTGGGCTGTCCTGGTCCTGCAGCTGGTGAGGAGTGAGGTGTCTGTGGCCATTGCGATGAACCTGGGCCTGGACTGGAACGGGCTGCCTCTGCTGGGGAAGTCCTGGTAAGCTGCGTAGCCTTCTGTAGGTGATGGCTGTTGTAAAGGCGTGGAAGGGCCGTGACATCGTCCTGGGGTGGGAGGATGCAAGATCCTGAGAGAGCTCGGGTTCGCGAGCTAAGGTGGTGACAGCTTAGGCGCTGCGAGGCAGTGGCCTTGAGAGCAACGTGCTGTTAGTCGGTTCCTCCACACTGTCAGATCTGACCCTGGTACTAGTGCGCCTTGGCAGGTGTGCAGAGTAGGTGCCTGGCACGTCACAGTCTAGGTGATAGAAAGGCATAATGCGAATTGTTGATGAATAGGTTTAATGTCACTTGAGTGGAAGACCAGCTGAGAGGAAGATCTGTGCGTGGTTTTGAATTGTGGCCGCTGATAATCCAAGAGGGACAGTGAGTGGCTCTGGCCCTGCCCCATCTGAGCCCCTCTCTGCCGTGTTTTCGGATGTGTAGGAGAGGTTGGAGGCCTGGGGTGTGGGTGTGGGTTGGTTCTCTGGATCTGCCTGGGCTGTCAATTCCTTGCTCACCAATTGTGATACAATGCGGGATCCGCGGCACACATCCTCACGTAGGCATGGGGAGTGCCGAATAGCTCTTCGGTGGGGTCTCTGCCGTGGGGCCTACCAAAGATCAACGCACGTATGCACTGTGGACACAGGTAGTCTGTCTCCTGGCGGGTGGAGAGAGGAGCTTGAGTCTGCATGCTGTGGGCTGTCGATGGAGAGGGAGAAGGGTTGAAGCAGAGGGCATGTGCTTCACTCGTCACGGTGCTAACGAGACGCTTCACGTCGCCGTGCGGTAATGGACCTAGGAGAGTAGCTGCACCTCTGACGTCCATGGACGTGACATCCTCCCTTGTACAGTGAGACGACATTGAGAAGTCGGTTCCTGGTAGGCTAGGAGTAAGTTGGTCAGGGTGTAGCTCTGCCACATGTACCAGGGATATGTGCAGTCGTGCACTTCGTGCACCTCCAGGAGTATACTAAGCAGTCTGCAGTGTACCGAGAGCCAGGCTCTCTGCTACTTGTCTCTCGAGCAACGTAGGATTAGCCGCTGGTTTATCTCTTGGTGTCGCTGATAGAGTTCTTGATTGGGTCCGGCCCTTTCTCAGCACTAGGTTACTAGCATTCTCCCTCAGCCATTCCAAAGGCTCACCTTCTCCTCATGGTACCTCGGAAATGGAGTACTGGTTTTCCTCCCCGCCGTTCTCCTTGCTTGCCCTCCTGCCCTCCTGGCAGGGCTTCAAGGGGCCTTCAAATACTTCAGCAGCAGGACGTTGAGGCCTTTTGAGGGCTGGTCCACCACAGGCAGCAACAGTAGCAGTAGGCAGTAGCTCCAGCACCAGCAAGTAGCACCCAGCAGCAGGAGAAGCATCCAGCAGCAGCACACGCAGCAGGAAGAAGGCACCAGCAGCAACAGCAGAGCAGCACCGAGCAAGGGAGAAGCAGCACCAGCATATGGAGGAAGCCACCTAAGCCTAGATCCAGCACAGGCATAGGCAGAAGGCACCAGTAGGCTGTTCAGATCAGCGCAGGGGTGGAATGGTGTTCTTCCATCTATCCCAGGTCTGTGCAAGGAAGTACGGCAACAGGCTTCCTTTCTCCCTGACTGACGACCATGGTCTTCCTGTGCAAGATATGTCTCTGGCAGCAGGGTCTTCCCCATCTGAAATGCTGACTTGCTTGCCGAGCTGCCATCGTTTTATGTATCCGCGCGAGCTGACGCATTTCATCCCCCCCGCATGCGCAGTGAATGCTTTGCATCTGCTATAGCATCCGTTACGCATTCCGCTAATGCAATCCTATAGGCGTCTGTGATGCATCCACGTCATCACCTATGCATTCCGCTCCTTAACCGCTACGCTCCACTTCGCGTATTCTCCCCGGAAGCTCTGCAGATGTGATCATCCACTTTTCATCCACTTCTCATGCTCTTAGGCTTCCTACGAACATCCCGCTTATTACCATCCTCGCTACGTACTACCCCCGTCCGTTCCTTTCCGTTGTTTTCCATTCTGTTTATGCAAATTTTTGCCATTTTTGAGAGCAGATAACAACGGATGGAGCCACCCTCGAAATTTTGCTCGTCCGCTGTGTCCTTTTTGCATACATTTTGCATCCGTCAGCCAGTGTGACCTAGCCTTTAGAGTTGGCAGGTTGCAGTTTTAACAAGTTTCCTTCCAAAATACAACAGCACATTAATGTTCAGCTGCAACGGCCAGAGAAGGACATTGGAAGAAGAGGATGCAAATGTGAACCTGGGCTGGCAAAGTCTCCATCCCCACTAAAATTGGAAAACATTTGCATCATTGTCTTCCATTCTGAGAACAAACTTTTCTCAGAGAATTTTACAGAAGACCAATTTGAAGATACAATTCCACTGATTGTCTCTCCTGCCTGGTGATCATTTGTTGTTGACTTTGTTACATATTAGCACACTCCAAATACTCTATTCCCATTGGTCCCCAAACACTTGAATCTGATTGGTGTTCTACTTGACGGTGATTGGCCAAAAATAGATAGCCTGTGATTGGTGACCTCAGCAGTGGGAGAATCAAGGAGCTGTCATTGGCTGCGAGTCGTGAGCTGCGAGCCGCGAGCAGCCTCTCTTTAAAAAAAGGCTACCGCGGCTCCTGGCTCAGATGGAATTTAAGAACTAAATAAAAGAGCTGAAGTTTACGCTGGTCTCAAGTCTCATTCTTCACGAACGCAACAGACTTTATCTTAAAGTTTTATGATTGATTGATTGATGATTATGTACCATCAAATCTGTGCTGACTATTTGCAACCATACATATAGATGTTTTTTCCAGGATGCTACATTCCCAACAAATGTACTCATTGCTGAATTTAAATTAATTATTAGCTGCCTGACAGGATCTGTCTTTATAAGACAAACAGCTGGGATCTGAGAAGTTTTAGTAAAGAATAGCCTAATTCTCCCAAGACATGCCAAAATGCCAAATACTAAAAATGGCCCACACCAAGCAGTATGCAAGCAGAACATGCAAAAAACTTGAAAGGACTTGGCAGCAAATGTACAGGGACAGATGTTTTAGGTTGGGCTGTAAAAATGAGAAGTCCCATATGATTATGTCAGTATAAGTATTTGAAAGCTGTCATTTAAAACAGACAAGAGAGCCTAAAGTGGGAAAGTGGAGAAAAATATGTGGGCATGTGATGAGAAGCTTCCATAGTTACACAACTTATGTCAGCCACACATCCATGGTTATTCTTGTTTCTTATTTTCTTCGAACCCAGAATGAAACCTGGTGAAATAGCCATCAAAGCAGTGATTCTGAGAGTTCCCATTTGAGAGAGATATCTAAGAGTTCAAGTCAACATACAGTATCTTCAAGGTTCCTGGGTTGAGAAACACTGCATCAGAGGATAAACCACAGACCTGGAACAGAGTCCCCCAAAGCATAGCGTATTGCTCAGTGCATGGTATTCCTAACTATTGGTTAGATCTTCTTCACTTGACTAGTGTAATGGATGGTGCCTAAATATAACAGTATGACAGAGTTGGAAATGATCTTGGAGGTCTTCTACTCCAATCCCCTGCTCAAGCAGGATAACTATACCATGGCAGACAAATGGCTGTCCAATCTCTTCTTAAAAGCATGTGGTGATGGAGCAGCAGTGGTATTCAGCAGGTTTTGACCAGTTCTGGAAAACCAGTGGTAGAAATTTTGAGTAGTTCGTAGAATCAGCAAATCCCACCTCTGACTGGAGAATTTACAGTATCCTTCCCCTGCCACACCCACCAAGCCACGCCCACAGAACCGGTAGTAAAAAAATTTGAGTCCCACCACTGTAATCTGAAGGCAAGGCATCCACTGATTAATTGTTCTCACTGTTGGAAATTTCTAGGTTGGATCTCTCCTTCATAAGTTTCCATCTGTTACTTCTTGTCCTGCCTTCAGGTGCTTTGGAGAATAAGTCGACCCTCTCTTCTCTGTGACAGCTCCTTAGATGTTTGAAGACTGCTATCATGTCACCCCACTCCTTCTCTTCATCATCTACATATCATCCTCATCCTCTTCATCACCACCACCCCCAGAAATTTCAGAAACCACCTTAGGATCAAAGTTAGCATTATGTTGGGATCCAACCCTCCACTTAGCCTTTTGGTCTTCCAAGAAAGAGGTTTGACTTCTGGAATTTTCTGGATACCCTACACCCCATTTCAACTATATGTTTTCCTGGAGCTACAGCAGAAATAAAAGACATCTACTGAGGATCAAGGGAGACATTTCTGGCATTTGAGTGGTGAGCCAGAAAAAGGCAAAAGCGAACAACCAAATGGCTAAACTTGGCTCTGCTTTCCTCCAAATCTGGTTTCTTCACCAGTTCCCAAAGGCAACAGTCTGTTGTGTTTCCTGCAAAAATATAACACCTCTCTAGTGTGGAGTGTGTTGTGTGTGTGTGTCCCTACAGACTGCCAGCATTTGGGTGATGAACAAGCTGTGATTTGCAAAATATTTCAACTTGGAAGATTTGTCAGAAGTTTGTTCCTCACATAGTATTTTGTCCAGCTGCAAACATATGCTTTGTCACATGTAAAATGTGAGCATATAAAAAATGTGAGAAAATAAATCCTGAAACAAAAATTGATTGATTGATTGTGGGAGGGGGAGGGGGAGGGGGAGAGAGAGCGAGAGGGAGAAGGNAGAGAGAGAGAGAGAGAGAGAGAGAGAGAGAGAGAGAGGGAGAAAGAGACTGTAATTGGAGAGAAAGCCAGAATAGAGGAGATGAGAGATTCAGAAGCTCTTTAGAGAGAACCATTTCCATTTTTATAGAGGTTCATTTCTCTTTTTCATCTTTGCGAAGCAGCATACTTATTAAAGCACAAAGAAGCTGTAGGAATATGGGAAAATGTATCTTCATGCTTGTTTACAAACATATAGAGATATTTACTCATTCCCTCCATGAAGTTATCCCCTTCAGAATCGCTCTTCAAATTCCTCTTTCTCATTTCTCATCCAAACCAGGATGGTATGGTGATATTATGCCTCCTGGATGCCAATAAATGTCTCTTTCGCCAAGGCAGCATTTTCATAAATAAAAAACATTGCCTTGTGTGGATCATGGAATTGCTCTAATCCGAGTGTGTGCAAAACAAATCCAACAATGATCACTATAGGAACCCTATTTTAATTGGAGAGATATTTCTGCAGGGTACATATGTGAATCAGTAATAAAGAAAAGAATGTCAAAGAGCTATAGATATATTTATCTATCTTTAAATTAAGGAACTTGCATTTTCTTACTTTGCTTTGAATTTTTCCTTATTTTTCCTTATTTTTCTTTATTTTTCCTTATTTCCTTATTTTCCTTATTTCTCCTAATGAGAGCTGGCTAAGAAACTTAGAAATAAATGTCAAAAAATAATGGAAGAATCTTATGAGCTATTGGATGATACATCATAACAGTTTAAACTAGGGGAAGACTATTGAAAAAACTGACATTGATTGAAATAAGTCTCCAGCTTAGAAAATTCATTCTGATAAAAGATTTATGCGTAAGAAAAACAGTAAACTCCAGTTTTTACTTATAAGAATCGTTACCGAGAAAAATTGACCATATTTGGAAACTAGGTTAAAAAGTTCTTAACAATTCAGGATGCAGATCAACATCCTGAGAGTGTACATCTATGTAATTTTGGCTGTGTTGGTGTTTTTAATATGGATTTTAAGTCTGCGGACTTAAGGTAGAATGTGATCCATACAGAGATTTGTATGGAGTGATTAAGTGAATACTAGGCATTCTAACATGTAGATTCCCAAGGGGTAAGGTTTCATGAACTTAAGCAACTTTACAAGAAATACCATAATGCATGTGAGGTCCTTGGTGCACTCTGAGCTTGTTTTTTTTTTTTTTTGTTTGCAGAACAATTTCATTACCACCAGATAAACACAATCAGTGCCTGGAGGGAGTGGGGTTGCTCTCTGTTTATATGATGATGGCTTGTTCTGTCAGATTGGTGAGAGGGTTGTTTTCTACAATGGGTTTTGGTTTTTTTTGATTAGGCGCTGTTGATTTACTGTGTAAAGCCCCTGTCAACCTGCACCAATATGGAAAGAGAATTGCTAGAAACGCAGCGCGGACGACAAGAAAGCATTGGCCATCACTGCGTGTGACTAACTTATGGCGCGCATGCTTACGTCCGTCGTGATGTGATGTGTGTAGAGCGGATGATATCTCGCGATATGCCAGCTACCGACGTCTAGTAATGATCTGTTATTACCAATGTCCTCTCTATATCGACTGTGGAGATTCATGTGAGCCATCCGGCTCAAAAGTTTTGAAAAACTGCTCAAAACTTTTGAGTCGAGAATGAATATGTATTCACACAATGCGTGAAACATGTATTCATGAGATCATGAAGCCGCGTTGGAATCGCGCTAGAATCTCATCCGCTGCGCATGTGCACTGGCGCAACTCCGCATCCGCTTGGTACGGCACGGGAGTGCACACGGGCACACGAAGCGCAGAAGAGAGTAGGATGACAGGAAATGGGATACCTAGCGGATGCAGCAACGAAACAAAGCATTTAAAAGAGAAAAAACGTTCGCAGAGGGACCTATCTCGATATTAAAGGATGGTCCAAGAGGAAATGCCTAGAGGATGCAAAGGGGACACCAAGGGAAAACGCTAATACTGCCTATGAAAAAGGGGGAAGCAACTCATTGGATCTACCTTTCAGCCAGCAGACCCAGCTGTGCGACTCTGCAGCCTTCATTCTGACACTTGCTCTTCCACAGCATCCAGGTCTGTGCAACCGTGGATCATAACACAGTCTTTTTGGCAGCCAGCCATCGTTTCTGCAACAGTGCGAAGCCATCTACAGGCTTTCTGTGAAACTCTACTAACTGGGGAAAAAAAGAGGCGGCCCAAGTAGCGTCGGTCCAAAGAATGGATCGGGAGAAGAGCAGAGTAACGGACTGTAGCAAAAGCTGATGGTGGAGGCTCAGGAACGAAGACACTCATCATTCCAGACTTCATGAGGATGCCTCCATCCAATGGTTTTGATGAAGTTGTGCAGGGCGGCTGACACCCAGGTTGCCCAAGGCAAACAAGCCAACTTCCTGCCCAGCCTGGAACCTGGGCTCAAGGTGGCACTCACTCTGCGCCACCTGCCTCACGTGAGAACCTACCCAGCAGGCAAAACATGCAGTACGGCAGCTGGAGGGTGCCAACAGCCAACACATCAGCATTGTGGTCAGAAGAACGTGGTGCAGGGCCCATCATCCGAAGAATACAGAGGAGGCTCCTGCCAGTGCCACCTCGGGCGAGCTGAAGAAGGATGGGAAGAAAGTTGCAGAGCAGCTGGTATCAGAGGTTGGAACTTCCCTCCACGAACCGTTGGAGCCATAGATGGCAAGCCACGTGGCCTGCAAAGGCTCGCAGCCAAGTCGGGTGTCCACTTATCACAACTACAAGGGCTTCTTCAGCATCGTCCTCGTTGAGGACCAGTAGCAAGGTACCATGGATGCGGGGGCACACTACAAGTTCATGTACATCAATGCTTTCAGGGCAACGGGTCAGCTTCAGATAGCCCAGGTATACAACGCCAGTGACCTCAAGGAGGGGCTGGAATGCAACCTCATCGTGGGCTTTCCAGATTCCAGACACCCTACCCAACGACACGCAAGATGTGCCCTACTTCATCGTTTGGGGGATATGCCTTCTCCCTAGAACCTACCTCATGAAGCCTACACCTCCAAGACTCCTCACTCCGTGGAAGAGAAGGATCTTCAACTACAGGCTGTCCAGGTCACAGACGGGTGGTGGAGAACGCCTTTGGCATCCTGGCCCAACAGGTTCCAAGGTACTTCTCACCACCATCAGCACGCCCAGAGACCCGTGAGGAGGATCGTGGAAGCTTGCTGCATCCTGCACAATGCTCATGCGCACTCCGCTACCGTCGGTTGGCAGTCTTGCAGAACAGGCTCGTTGGGACCTCCAACAAGGCATCGGGACATGGAGCCCTGGTGGAAATACATGGCAAGGGCAAAACCTGATAGACACTGAGGATGTGAGTAGCCACAAGTGACACACGTGGAGGAGAAAGCTGTGCAGAATAGCGAGTCGGCACGAGACCGTGTGAGCGGATAACAACAGCTGGGTGTGTGAACTCCTGCCAATAGAGGATGTATATATGTTGGTACGGTTGCTGTGTGTATATGAGAGACGGTGATGAGAGCTGGTCATTAATGGAATGCTCTGCTTTTGTGTGGCATCACACTGATGAGGAGACATAGGTGGGCCGATGTGTGCCGGATGTTGGGTGGCCTAGCTAATGATCAGGGCATTTAAATAAAGAGGGACATGTAGGGATGTAGCATGAGTTAGTTGACAAGGCTGGAGATAGGAGACGATGATGTGAAGGCTTTAGCGATTGATTATTGATTTATATCGCTAAGGGCCAATAGGACGTTGGAGCTGTCGGCACCCTGGGAGGTGGACCATACAGTCCACTATGCTTGCACTGGAGCGTTATCTATCACAGAGCTAGTATGACCAACATTAAATGCTCCCCTGGCTCATTGCGTATCGTAGCTCAACGAGTACCTGCCGAGCACGCCCACTGCTATATTAACCCATCCCACAAGCATGCAAAGGCTTAAAACCATTTCTAAAGAGTGATGATGCCCATATATATGTATATATATAAATAAAAAATGCGCAAAGCAGAGTGTGACACTCCAAAGAGAATATACTTGCCGTATGAGAACAAGTCAGAGCAGTTCAGCACACAGGAAGAGAGATGTCCGACAGGGTAGGTCGTTGGGAAGCACGCCAGGGAGTGATGAGTCGGAGCCTGATCTGGCGGATCGCAGGGTTGCGCGCACTCGGAGGTGTGCCCAGTCTCAGGAGTGAAGGGTGCAGGGTGCCTTGTGGAGTGGGTGCTGGCTGGAGTGCTGGTCTGAAGCCCACTGGGTGCCTGGCCCCAAGACGACAACAGGTGACAGTGTGGTTGATAAAGCTCTCGACAGCTGGCTGCAGTCCTGTGATTTGAGAGCTACTTCTCCAATGCCATGGGGTTCAGCCCCAGTACCGACGACAGATGTACCTCGAGTCTGGACTTGGCTGTGTGGTGGAGGAAGGAGCAGTGTTGTGGGGCTGTCTGGTCTTCAGCTGGTGAGGAACTGGATTGGTGATCGGTGGCATCAGTGTCGTGGCTGGCTCGATGGCATCAGTGGAAACCAGTGGCAAACGGTGTCGCCCGATGACTCTGTTGCCTGGACTGGGAAGGGCTGCGCCTGGTGGCCGTTTTTTGCTGGACCTCCTGGAGCCGGTAGCCCCTGATAGGTAGGGCCTGTGGGAAACCTTGGGAATGGGAGTGACATCACCTGGGTGGGAGGAGCAAGACCTGGACTGGGTGGGAGCAGTTCATCTGGGTCTGGAGGGTGTGAAGCATTTCAGATGATCGGGTCCCTTCACCACCTGGTAACTGGGGGTTCCGCCTCATGTTCCCCTGAGGGTTTGGTTGACATGGTGAGGAAGGGCTATGCAGTTGGGGAGGATTGAGGAGTCGGTGTGGACCAGCTGGCGAGGAGATCATGCTGTCCGGATGATGTCCACTGATCTCCAGCAGGACAGTGTGGCTCTGCCCCCTCCTGCTGTCCTGGCTCTCTCTGCCTTTCTTTGGAGGTGGAAGCTGGGGGTGGGATGCGGGTACGGCTGTGGTTGACGCGCCATCTCCTTATCTCCCCTGCACCAGGGAGTCCCTCCACATGCTCCACTCATGGTTGACAAAACACCTGTCCGCGGGTTCCCGCCGGGGTGGCACGCCTCCACAGAACGCTCCTGGAGACCAGGAACTTGACTCCTCAGCGGAAGAGGACTGGCTCTCAGCAAGGCTGGCCAGAGAGAGAGGGTAGCAGAGGGGCTGCTCCTCGGTGGCGGATCTCAACCCTCCAGTGCTGGCACTGCCATGATGTAGGTCTCTCTGTCTGTCAGCTTAACCGTGCCCCTGGTCAGATTTCTTCAGGTGCGCTTCCCATACAGGTGTGTTATGTGCTTTCCAACAGCTGAGGAGCACTCTCCGAAGGTGTAGCCCATACTCTCCGCCTTTCTCGTCTCCAAGCAGCATGCTTCCGCTTGTTGTCCCTGTACAAGCTGGTGTCCCTTCCGCCACAGAATAGTCTTCTCTCTCAGCCCTCCAGCACCTAATTCCCGTGTTCCTCCTCAATGGAGTATTGGCCTCCTCTCCCGTTATCGATACGCCTCTCCTCCCTTTGGCAGGACTAGATGGGCCCTCATCAGAGGGCTCCCAGGTAGTAGGGGCTGCTCCTCAACAGCCACCCACCAGCAGCAGCACCAGCAGGATCATCATCATCTCAGCAGCAGCAGCAGCCAGAATATCAAAATCATCATCACAGCAGCAGCAGCAGCAGACCAGCAGGATCAGCAGCAACCAGCACCAGCAGCACCAGCAGCACCATTGATCATCAGCAGCAGAGTTAAGCACCAGCAGCACCAGCAGACAGGAGCATGAGCAGGACGCAGCAGGACGAGCAAACAGGAGCATGAGCAGGACGAGCAGGACCGAGAAGTCCAGGAAGCATGGAGCAGGACCAGCAGGACGCAGGAGCAGCTTCAGCAGAGTAAGCACCACGCCAGGAGCAAGCTTCAGCAGAGTAAGCACCAAGCAGAAGCACCACCACACAGAAGCAGCTTCAGCAGAAAGCTCCAGCACCAAGAAGAGTGAGCCCGAGTAGCAGAAGCCCAGCAAGAAGGCAGAGTCAGGGACCAGGGGGCGGGAGGGTGGCCCTGTCCCATCTTGCAGGGATGGCGGCAGGTTGCTGAGGCTTTCCTTGCTTTCCCATGGTTGTGGGGTTTTGCTGGCTGCAGGGAGGCTGCAGGAAGGCGGCAGGCAGAGAGAGCAAGGCTGGCAGGGGAGGATGGGGCCAGGAGGCTGGGAGGCAGGCTTTGGAGGCAAGCTGGCAGGAAGGACTGGCAGCAACGGCTTGCAGGCAGGCATGCAAGGCAGGAGCAGGCCAAGGCAAGTAACGCCGTCCAACAGCAGGTCTTCTAGAAATGGTGACCTGCCTCGGAGCTGCTTCCCTTTATATCCACAGGGCTTACGCAAAAATGCATCCCCCCGCTTCGCAATTAATGTCGCATCGTTCGGCTCCGCTGTGGCATCCGCTAGCTTCCGCTCTGCATCCGCTACATCCACTGTGCATTCCGCTAAGGCTTGCTCTGCATCCGCTTCATCCGCTGTGCATCCGCTGTATCCGTTCCGCGTCTGCTTTGCTGAGGTCCCCCGGAAGCCTAGTGGATGTGCCATCCGCTTCCATCCGCTGGGCTTCCGTTCCGCATCTGCTTTCCATCTGCTATGCATCCTCCCCGCGTCCGTTCCTTTCCGTGGTATCTGCTCCGGTTATGCAAATTTTTGCCCCTTTTGAGAGCGGATAATAATGGATGGAACATTTTGCTCATCCATTGTGTCCTTTTTACTAACGTTTTGCATCCGTTGGGCAGAGTGACAGGGCCTTTAGTTTGTTTGTCTCAGTTACAGTTTCTGATCTCCAACTTGATAAGGGTATTGTTCACTGATTGTTTGGTGGCCTAGTATTTATCTTGGTCTTACTCTCTGGGCGTTGATTGTAACTCAACTCTGAGCTACAAATATTCTCTTCTATCAGTACTCTATAGCAGGTATTGTCAAACACATGGCCTGCAGGCCTGGATCTGGCCCATGATAAGCCCAGAGTTGTCCCGCAGGGCTGTTCCAGAGCCAGCAAGGATTGGCCAGGGCTGCCCAGGCCCCATCCCAGCCACACCCACTCAGTCTGCTGCAATGACCAGGCCATACCACTCAGGGCCCTCAAAGGCAAACAAAATCCTGATGCAGCTCACAATAGGATTAAGTTTGAGATCCTTGCTCTAAAGCAAAGGTGACAACTTTAAGATTTGTAGACTTCAGTTCCCAGAATTCCTCCTCCAGTCATGTTAGCTCAGGAATTCTGGAAGTTGAAGTCCACAAGTCTCAAAGCTATCACATTTGAAGAACCTTGCTCTAAATCATGTTAGGGACTTTAAAAAAATAGAAAGATGCTTACTGGCATGCCTTGTCACCAAGGGAAGCAATTCAAGGATTCTGCAAGGCTGTTTGGCTGCTTCCTGGATTTTCAACTATGATTAATTGGTTGCTTCTTCAACATGCACAAGAACTTTAATATGCTTGCTGGACATCTTGTTCAGAATATGGGCACCTGTAATTACTTTGCACATCTGAAGTGTCATGACTTTCCTTGGTGCAGATTCACTCCAGATTCACTCCAGATTCACTCCAGATTCACTCCAGATTCACTCCAGCCCTGTCATAATTCACTGAAAATTATAGGAAGGATGTCTGCTCTCCCCCTTCCCTTCAGGGGAGCATCAGCTTCTGATATTTCTAAAACAGGCCTCATTATCCAGCCCATCATTTTCATTTATCAGTGCCTCGCAGCTCTTGGTATTCACAGATCAAAGAGTGTCATGTCCATCAATCACTGGATACTCTTCATTTTGCTTTGTCTCCTGCAGCCATCAAAGAAAGCTTCTTCTTCTCTCTCTCTCTCTCTCCCTCTCTCTCTCTCTCTCTCTCTCTTTTTTTTTTGATGTGCTCCTTATATCAAGGNCTCTCTCTCTCTCTCTCTCTCTTTTTTTTTTGATGTGCTCCTTATATCAAGGGCTAGGGACAGTGAGAAAAACCACCTGCTCTTTCCAAATGGAAGAAGCGGGGAGCTGCACTGATGAGAGAAGTTTCTGAAACTTCCATTCACATCACTTTTGATGTGAGCATGAAAGTTTCAGTCTGAGTTTATCACTTAAAGGACTTTCTTTCTCCTTCTGTTATTGTTGTTTACATATGGATGACTTTTCTTCATGAAATCCACCTTGTCTTGATAAGAAAGATACTTTTTTGAGCAAGAGAAGGAGGAAAAAAAAACAGTTGTTTCTCTCCACTGCTGAGAATCTTTCTTTCATGAAACTCACAATGATTGAAATATTCAGAGAATGCCTCGCCTTTCTTTGACAGCATATAACAAAGTCCCCCAGTTCTTCTGATAAGATTAAAATCTCAGTCAAAGGATCTCTGGTTTAACAGCCTCTGAAAATGACAACACCATGCAGCCCTGGTCGCCTTTTGTTATGATACCACTGCAATCAGGAATATATTAAACCCCTAGGCAATCTCCTGTTGCAAATGCCAGGTTCTTGCAACAAAAGACATCTTGCCAGGATCTGTTGCAGTTCTTAAGAGGAACCAAGGATTATGGAAGCAAGCAAGCTTTCATTAGCGCAGAAACCACTATTAGCAGGCAGAAATCAGACTAGAATTGTTGCTGCCAATTTATAAGGTTTGCAGACATGCTGGGGTCAAGGAGTTTGCCTTGCTGGGGAACCACAAAATAGCCCATGTGTGGAGTCTCTGCCCTTCATTGTTTAATGATGGTCAAAGTCAGCATGGGCCTGCAGAAATCTGCAGAGAAGCAGATGATAAAAATACAATGGCACTATTTGTATGACATTATCAAACATATGTTGCTAATTTGGCAGCATCATGGTTTGTTGCAGGTGTCATTGCAACTGCCTTGCATTCCCAATAAATGTTAATGACCAAGATTATATTTTAATATTTGCTATTAGAAATAAGAAGATTATATCCTAATTTTGGTCATTAGCATTAATGATACTCCTAATAGGCAGTTTCTTCCGTTTTACCTTGTAATGTTTCAACTCTAGCAGGAAATTTTCTGATCTGGCTGCTGAACCATTTTCATTCTTTTTAAGTGATTATGTTTGAATGAAGAGAATGCTCAGTACTGTCTCCAGTTCTGCAGGGATTAAATCTTTTACATCACTTTTGTATATTTTATTCTCTCCCCCCAGCTGCAGCCTTGTTGCTCATTTAGAAAACCAGAATGTTGTTTTTCATGCCTTATTAGCCAAAAGTTGGAGTTTATAAATTCATTGGAAACCCAGCTGCATTTACATACCATTCTGGTTAATGACACGAATGCTTCTGATACAACTGAAGCGTGCCTTGATGGGATTACATTTGAACATTGCAACTTCTAGTCCTCATGAACAAAAGGAAAAGAGAGGAAAGAATGTGAGAATTTTTTAAACTATAAGTAGAGATTTTTATGACTATGATTCACCCAAAATTCCAGTCAAGTGCACTGATTCAGTTTGCTATTAAAGAAGCATCACCGTGGAAAAACACACACAAAAGAATGAAAAGAGAATAGCTGCTCTTAAGAATATTTAACAACATATTATCTAATAGGTACTATATTATCATAAGCACATTGCCCTCAGCTCTTTTACAATTCAGGAAAACACATCAATCACACGGCACAAATTTGGGTCTTTAGCAAAGACTAAAAATCAAACTGAAGAGAAAGCTTTGGCCAATGAGCTATGCACAGACAACAGTTTGCCATGCTTCTGACATAACATATAATAAGAGTTGGAAGGGACCTGGTCTTCTAGTCCAAACCCCTGCTCAAGGAGACCCTATACCATTTCAGGCAAATGGTTGGCTAGACTCTTTTTGAAAGCCTTCAGTGATGGAGCACCCACAATTTCTGAAGGCAAGCTATTCCATTGGTTAATTGCTTTCACCATTAGGAAATTTCTCCTTAATTCTAGATTGCTTTTCTCCTTAATTAGTTTCCAATTATTGTTTACCTTGCATTTTGTTGCTTTGGAAAATAGATTCACCCTCTCATCTTTGTAGGAGCCCCTCAAATATTGGAACATTACTACCATCTCATTGTCCCCAACCCTAGTCATACCCAATTCCTGCAACCCTTTCTTTATTCATTTTAGCCTCCAATCCCCTAATCATCCAACAGCATGCTTACATTTCTCTGGCAGTATATTCATGTTGAGCCACTACAACCTATGTCATGCTTACTTTCCAAAAGTGAAATGTAAACAATATAAATTACAAAATCAAATAGTAAAGACAATATAGTAAGACAAGACAATAAAGTAAGACAAGATCATTTATGCCACAGAGAAACAAAATATCCATATATACTTCTTTAAGCAAAAATACATTAAAAATGAAGAAAAAAAAAGCACTGGAACATCTAAAGGTCAACAAAACGTAATTCCAAAAATCTCCAGTACCACTGAAGAGCCTATGGAACTCACTGGCAGAGCCTTGAAGTACTTTGAATTCCATTCCAAAAAGGTTCTGCAGCATGCAGAAATTCAAATATACCACAGCATCTGTTCGCCACTCTGTAAAGTGGCCATTACTTTTCCCTAAGATCACATGGCAACTTCAAAGACAGCTTGATGATGCTGAGAAAAGACAAGGCTGTTTGCTTCAGAGTGGCAAGCAGATGTTACCTTCATCCTCTTGTACACTCCAAAGCACCCTTTATGAATTATTTCTGAAGTGCTGTCCAGCCTTACTCACAAATCTCATTGGTTTTGCTTGTGGATCAGAGAGCATGGCTTCAGCTGTGATGGTTTGCTTACATCAGTGCAGACAGAACTATTCAAGCCTCATAAATATCATCAAGTGAATCCAGAAACAAATACGTAGCCCCAACGTCACTCGGGCAGAATAAATGCCACAGGATCTACCTGCTCATTGTTGAAACTTTATACAGGTAGTCCTCCTTTAGCAACCACAACTGGAACTTGCAACTTGGTCATCAAGTTGCCACCTGAAACATGCTTTCTGCTTTCACTTCAGTTTTCTTTTGCTTTATAGATCTGTGACAGCCATAAATATCAGGATTGGTTGCAAACTTACGTTTTTACCACTATCACAACTGCAAACAGTTGCTAAATGAAATTAAACTAGCAAATACAAACAGTTGCTAAAAAAAGATTGAGGGATCCTTGGTGCTCTTTGAACTTGGTTGTTTTCTTGCAGACATTTTATTACCCAAACTAGGTAACATCAGTGTTTTAGATTACCAATATCTAGTGTGGATAATGAAAGGTTTGTAAGAAAACAACCAAGTTCAGAGAGCACAGAAGACCTCGTAGTTCTGCCCTGAACTAGAAATATTCTCCTTTATCAATAAATGAGCACTACTTACCCTTCATAATAATAGCAGTTCCACATCTTTACTTGGAGTAATATTATTAGGTCTTTAGACTCCACATATATACCTATATGTCAAGGATTGCCAGTAAACTTTTTCATATATTTATCTATTTTATTTATTTTATTTTATTTTATTTTTCAAGTGATTATAAGATAACAGGTATAAGTACAAACATAGTTATGAATATATGAAATGGATACATATAAGAAAAAATAAAAAGGAACAATAGGACAGGGACAGTAGGCACGTTGGTGTGCTTATGCATGCCCCTTACAGATCTCTTAGGAAAGGGGTGAGGTCAATAGTAGAAAGTCTAAGGTTAAAGTTTTTGGGGCTTGGGGAAGAAACCACAGAGTCAGGTAGAGTATTCCAGACATTGACCAAATTGACCTAGACCCAAATGAACCAGGGTTCTGACCACACTTACACAATGCTTATATTCAAGCACAGATAAATACAAACCCAACCTTTCAGGCCAGTTCAAAGTTTTCTAAACTTTCAACTGAACATCTGTACTAATCTTAGATTTGATTAAGAAATCTAAGATTTGATTGAGAAAAAGGAAATATCTGACTCTTCTTCTTGATGGGTTCCCTGAACAATATTCCTATTCTTGATATTTGCCAAATCTCAGAATTGTACCTATCCTCCAAACATCATCCTATGGGCTTTTCAGGTATATTATCTACTGAATGCTCCTTGAAGAAATTTGGCTAGCCAGTTCAAGCCGCTGAAGAACCATTTCAAAAGCCATCACTGCAGTTAAGTGTTTTTTTTGGTGAGACTGGCAACCTGGTCTACCCAAATATTTGACGGAGCATACTACTGCTTTCGCCTTTCAGCTCCAATCCAGGAGCCTTAGCAGGCAGTTGTTTCCACAACAAACTATTTTGTGTTAAATTAAAATTTACTGACAAAGAAATAAAGGGAGACTAGTATAACTATTTCTAGCTGTGAATATAAATACAGCTTGAAATAGCTAGACTAGTCTCCCTTTATTTCTTTGTCGGTAAATTTAAATTTAACACATCACTGCAGTTATTAATGTGAAAACGCTTCAGGGTGAAGATGGATAAAATTCATACAGAAGTTCCAAGGTCCAAATATGGGCATAAACAAGATTGCATGTAGCAAAAAAAAACAGTGAAGTATTCCAAAATCGATCAGGACCCATGCACTAATGTACACTTTCAGGATTTGTCTTTCCAGCTCTGACTTCTGACATAAAGCCCACCTGTCACTCAAGGATTGACTGGAATCCAGAATCCCCTTTCCATCAATGGAAGCCCCCTAACCCAATGAAAGCTTTTACTGGAAGAAATAATTGCCAGAACTTATTAGTCTTGAATGCCCCTGTATCCTCTGAAAAGCTGGATTGGTAAATTGGGAGATGCTGCAAAATAATGTGGAGAAGAGATGAGACAGTAAAGGGTGGAGGGAGAGGGAGTGTTGTGTTTTCCACCACCAATTCCATTACACACATACCTTATTCTCTCCATTTGTTTCCCAGTGACTGAAGAGCTTAAAAAAAATGAAAAAGAGGAACCAAAATGATGGGTATGAGGGAAGGAACTAATTTTGCTGACTCCCTTTCTGAAATTTCTCCCAATTGCTCCAAATGTACAGAATGGCCCCTGACTTCTAGAGTTACACCTAATTTAAGGAATTTATCTATCCAAATATGTGTTTTTCTTTCAAGGGTCCATGTGCCATGCTTCTGTGCATTAAACATTCCTCCCCTCACCCCCTCCAAGTAAAACATTTGATGGGGGGGGGAAGCACATTTCTGAATTATATTTCATCCATATGGATAGGTATCTGATAGGTAGTTTCAATGAATCAGCAGCCACTCCAGCAGCCTTATCACCCTATGATGGCATGGGATTACAGTAATTGAATCAGAAATGCACTGGACATGCAAGTAATGTTATTAAAACATCCACTTAGCATTTTTTTAAAGCTGCATCATGTACACAAGGGCAATAAATTACTGTACATTATGGTGTTCTCGGTTTTGAAAAAAAGAAAAAAAAGTGACCAAATACAAGGAAAAAAAAGAGAGGTATGTAATGTCTAAAATTACATTTTTGAGAATGTCATTTCGAAAAATCCAAGAGTTTGTAATAACTTCAGTGGGTCACAATCACTGCATTACATTTATTAAGCTAATGGGATGGGAAGCCGAACACGTCTACATAGTTTTACAATTCACTGGCTGCACATACATTTCCTGGCCTTTGCTTCTTGCACAATAGAAAATCAATTCTCACTTTAATCTTAAAAGCAAGATATATGCTTGCTGATGACTAATCAGGGGAGCACTTTGAAAAAGCAGTAACACTTGGCCCACAAACACATTTGTAGGTAATCCTAGAGGTCACCACTGCCAGCTGTGCATTTAAATTGGCTTAGGTCAATCACAGGAGGAGTGATAAGCTCATGACCATAGATAGACCTTCAGTCCTCTATTGAGACAATTTGAGACTCTGATGCTTAAGCCATCGCCATTGGCTAAGTAAGCGCATCTCAGCCCAGGAGATGATATGGTCACTTCACAGATACTGCTCTGAGACCACTGGAATGGATTTGTAAACATACTGGCAAATCATGTCATTCTGGAATCTATTATATAGAATTTCCACACTACTTGTGCCTAACAACAATAAAGATATGGGATCAGAATTTGCTATTATCTGTGGGGTCCCTGTTGCTGCCTGAGATTGATAATTTTCTTTTCTTGTTAGAAGGGAATGGGATTTTTTCTTTATATGGAAGTGGTTTATCCTGTCAGTTTTGGTGGGACTGTTCTTGATAAATGCCAAACAACAACCAAGTCATAAACAACATCCCAATCATCGAACTACCAACTCAGACAATCAAACAATAAACCACAGCCCAATCAAGAAACCACTAAGAGCACTCCCACCAACCCTGATAGGGCAATTCACTTCTATATAAACAGAGAGCAAACCCCACTCCCTTCTAGCACTGATGCACAGGTGAATTGCTGGGAGTGTGCAGGGGCTTGGGAGAGCCCCAAGCTAAGATTCTGTGATGATCCAGGGTGTGGCACAAAACCAACAAAGGCCCCCCAATGTCCAGTTATCACCGTCTGGAGAAAAAACTCTCCCAAGAACAATTTTTAAAGGGAAAAAATTCAGTCGGAACCCAAAGTACATAAAAATTATAAATAAAAACCAACAGAAACCACGCTGCAGCAATTAACGAGACAGGGCAGGATCCCTGTATGGTATTATAGCTGATGGTATTATTAATCAGGTCGTGAAACCTCTGAAAGAAAAATAATCAAGCTCATGGAGACCAAGGACTCACCCCGAGTTACAAATATTAGTAGTTTAACCTGGAGCGACAAATATTTTCTTCTTTCACTATTATCTTATGGAAGCTCTTGAAACTAGGACATAAACACATTATATCAACAATGTGGAAGCAGTTATGATGTGGGGAAGCCACCAGGAAGTCAGCACACACATCATAACTGTACACAGCCCTGGCAATTTGCAAATTGTCTCCAAATAGTGGAATAAGGTGAAGAAAATTATTGGAAAAGAAGCAATAAGAATATGTATCTATAGAACACAGCAGGGGGAGAGATTTACTCTTTTTTTCATCTAAGTAGTTACTTGAAAATACTTACATATATAGATCTACTGCTGCCTGCCCCATCATGATGCCATTAAGGCAGAGGTCTCCAAACTTGGCAACTTTAAGACTTGTAGACTTCAACAATTGAAGTCCACAAGTCTCAAAGTTGCCAAGTTTGGAGATCCCTGCACTAAGGAAAGCCAAATGTACTGGAAAGGGGAAAGTTTACTTATAGTAAGTGCTACAAATAGGGTTTTAACTGTGGCCTTCAATCTAGCCTAAATGTCTACCAATACCTTCCCTGGAGACCCAGCAAGCCTTCTGCCTCTTCTGATTTATTCTTGTTAAGATTTCTTAATAAAACAAAATGAAAAGCCAACATGCTTTTCAGTAATTTCTTTAAGTTATACATAAATCCTTAAAACAGAATACAGTAGTGGCTGTTGGCACCCACGGATTAATTAGGAAGTGTAACCTCCTATTTAGCAGAAGGGTAAAGGGAAATTGGTAAAAATTATCCTGGATGGTTAGAGGAAAAAGCAACCTCACCATTTCCTCTTTTGATAAATGTATGTTCTGTCACTGAACGTAACATATGGGTGATCCTCATTTAACAGCAAATCATTCAGCAACTGCTTAAACTGATGATAGTGCTAAACAAGTGGTAGTTTTAACCAGTCCTTAGAATTCTGGCTGCTAGCACTTCTATTTCCAATAACAAGTAAAGTCAATGTGGAAGATAGCAGGAAATCGGAAGTGGAAGTCCTTGCTTATTGAAGCAACCAGAACAACTAAGTGGTGCAGTCACATGTATTTTATGGCTAATGTCAGCGTTCCAAGTAAACCCTCCAGGCAATTCAAAACTCTGAGACAAAGTCCATCAAAGTAAGAATTTATTAGAGAAGTCATGTTGGCACATCTGGGGAAAACCCGAATCGGAATTCCTGTGTTTTCCCCCCTCCATACTAAAACTCACACCGTGCTCCATTTAGTGACTCCCAAGTCACATTAACCGATCAATCCCTTGTCTCAACTGCCACCAAATTCCAGTCACTTCCCTCCATATGCCAGCAACTTGTCCTTGAGCTCTGGCAAAAGAATGTTGTGGCTATATTCCCTTCACTGCTCTCCTGTTCCCTTCACTGCTTTCCTGTTGCTCATCCCCCATTGTGGCAGCCTAGAATCTGAATCAAGATGGATCCGGGGCTGACAGCTACATTGTCAGCAATGACAATTCTGGTCCAAGTTGCTCTACTAAACCGAGGACTGCCTGTAATCTCAACATTTCAAATGTGCTTGTCTCTTTAAAAAATTAGAGATTCCTGCCTTAGAAAAGGGATTCACAGTGGGAAAGTTGGTGATTTATATCCTGCCTTTCTGCCAGAGCAGATATCATGGGAGCATGGCAGCAGGCACCGTGAGTCCAAGAAGTGACATTGGATAGGGAGAAGCAGAATGAAGATGAATTAAAAAGCTGGAAATGGGCCATGAAATTTTAAAAAATCTTTTCTGAGCGCCCCCCCCCCAATAAGATTTCTGAATCTCTGACCCAGCAATTCACTTGAGATGTGCTAAGTGCTTTTTTAGTTTTTCATTTCTTTCTCCTTCCTCCAGCCTTGTGAGCTATTCTGAGGCAATAAAAAAGGAGATCACAAATAAGGTCAACATATGAAATGGAAAAGAAGAGAATTGCTTTCATTTGCTGTTGTCAATTGTTAAGATTATGTGAATCAAGCCTAACAAGGACTTCAGCTAAGAAATCTTATACTCATATAATGTCAGGGTCAAAATCATATCATTGCTGTGTCAGTGGAATGGCCACCATATCCACATGTCCTTAACTGAAAAAGGATCAGAAAAAAGAATCTGAAAATACCCAAGCAAGCAGAAAGTCAGGCATAACTTCAGTGCTCCTGAAATTGTATGTGATTGTGCCAAATACACAGGTAGCAACTAAATGTTCAATAACCTATCCTTACACCATCAGTATTATATAATAGTCAAGATAATGCCATGGTGCCTCCAGTGCATCAGACTGTAAAGGGTAGAGGGGATGGCCTTGAAGGACAGAAGGAAGAATAGCTACCTTGGCAACAGTCAGATAAGAGGGACTTGAGCCAAGGCCAAAAAAAGTAACCTGACAAAATGTCTCAGACAAACCCCACGCTAGCTCACACAAAGGGAAAGAATGTTCATTTAGTCTTCAAGATTCTGTTATTGTAGTTGTTGCAATAAAAGGAGTTCTGACCTATATGGCATAGTTTTCTTAGTCTGGTCTACCCAGTAGGTACAAGTACACTGTTTTGCAAAGCAGCTGGGACAAGAATGAAGAAACAGAGCAGAGGAAGCCATAGCACAGGTCAGCAGTAGAGTACAAGCCCAGCTCTCATAATTCTCTGACCACATCTAATCCAGTGATGGAGCTGAGACTCCATCCTTTCTATCTCAGATTTTTAGTGGGCTGAATGATCTTAAGGACTGGGACTACCATGATTGAAATGACCACTTTGGATAGAAAACTGCATCTGGGAATTACATCTGAGCATGGTATAGCAGCAGTTAGGAGTGGAGTGGTGGCCTAGCGGTGGAGGTCTCACCTCACAATCCAGAGGCGGTGAATTCGATCCTAAATAGAGGCAGATATTTCTCTCTCTGGACACAATGAAAATATATCTGCTGGACAAAACTCCACATTGGTGACAGGAAAGGCATCCGGCCAGTAAACACTCTGCTAGCTCCATTCAGTTGTCCAGACTTTACCTTGCAAGGGATTATGGAATCATTAAAAGAAGATGCTGATGGTGTAGCAGCAGTTCTTTCTTCCATGTGGAGGAAGCAGCCACTCTCAGCCTTCTCTGGTATATAGAAGAGGTGACTATCTTTCTCCACAGGCATTTTTCCATTGCTCCCTCCTTCTGTCTCTCAAAAATAAAAGTACAATTTCTTGTGTTGAGGAAGGCGGTTGGAAAAGGTTATAATTCATTTGCTGAATAATTATATTCTATCAAATCAATGATGAATCTTAGCAGGGGAAATGGAATGGGGCTGGGGTAGGAGCTCAGATCAGAAGTATGTGCAACAAATTCAGATGAGAAATCCTGTTCAATATGAACTTATTCACTGCCTGATTATGCCAACTAATCAAATTAGTTGCTGATCGGGGGTTATGTAGATAGATGCAGAAGTCAAGGAGTATCATCGCAAATGCATGGTTTACTTAGACAGAATGACTATCACAGTTTTTCTCTCACTCATTTCAGTCTTAATCCTTCTAAGAGAAGTAACTCATAAATTCAGATGCAAAACATTTGATAATCAGTCAATCAGAAGACAAAGATGTTTGATCTGAGTGGGCATCTGTGAGTGAATTAAATCAAAGTCCAGCTTGCTCAGAAATTGTAGAAATAGTTTGCTATGAGGAAGAAGTAACAAGAAATGGATAAAAGTATCTTTCTCAATCTATTAGACTTCAAGGACATCACTTAAAATTGACCTCAGAAAAGCATAATCTATGTAGCAAAGCAGAAGTCATTTTTTAAGAGAGAATCTTTACAAAGTGAAGAAAGATAAAATAATTTGGCTACCTAGAAGTACTATTTTTAGAGACATTCTCTGCTGGATGAGAATTTAAAAAAGGAAAATGACCCAAAGGTACTTTTTCAAGAAGCAAATGGACTTTCTGTTTTTTCTTTGAAGATGTTTCACTTCTCATTCAAGAACCTTCTTCAGCTCTGACTGGATGATGGGGCAGATTCCCCTTGGATCTCCTATTAGCAGCTTAGCTAAAGCTAAGCTAAAGCTAAATCTTGTCCCAGATTTCTTCAGTTACTTGACTAAGTGCTATCAGCTTGTAGAAACCTCAACAGTATTTAATTGTAATCTCTAGAAAGGAGAATGGCTGATTAAGCAAAGAGCCTTGCTATCCTACAAAGGCATGAAGTTTTAACTTCTCAAAAACCCATATATGGAGTTAGGGACAGAAAACCAAGATGGGTTAACATCTCTCATAATCTAAAACACGGGACCTCAAATTATTCACCTCATCTATCAGATGACTGCAAGGAACATAAATCCTTCTACTCTTGACAATTCCGTCAAAATAAAATAAGTCTTCAAGGAAAAACAAAGAAAGTCCAATTGCCTCTTGAAAAAATACCTTTGGGACAACCATTACCTGAATGGTTGAGAATCTCTATAGACAAGAAGGAAGATGACTTCATTCTCTGACAGCATCTAGCTTGCCATTATGGAGTGTAGGACCATGGACAGATCCAAGGACGGAGAAAATTTAGAACTGTATCAAATGGAAGTCTCTAGACAATTTTCAGTCGATGGAATCCCAGTTACTGAACTTTCGCAGTAACAGCAACAAATGGACTTTCTCCCTGAGAAAACCTAATTCCCACAAAAATGTATAATATTAAAATGCAAAAAATAGTTAGAATTGCATTTTTGTGTGCAAAATGTTCAGTGGTATTTGTTCAGTTCTTATCAAAAATGAATTATCGGACTCAAAAAGTTTTCATGAAAAAGTGTGTGGCTTTTCTGTATGTCCCAATTGGTATTTCCTACAGTTTTAATTAAACAACCACCACAGCCACAAGCTGAGCCTTGCCAGAGTATATACATGAACTGGAATAGAGCATGGTAACAAGGCCAGCCAATTAATAGGCATAGCAACTAAATCAGCCAATAAGGACTGTTTTAGAAACTGAAACTAGAAGTAGCCTAGGCTGAAACTGAAACTAGAAGTAGCCTAGGCTGAAACTGAAACTAGAAGTAGCCTAGGCATGGCTCTATATTAAGCTCTGAAGCTGTGTTGAGTTCTGAATCTGTCTCTTGAAAATGAAACTGCTTCTCTCCTCTGCTGTGTATAATGCTTGCCTGCTGATCTAAAATAAAACTGATGTTTTTGCTCGTGCTGCTGAAGTTACTTGCAACATGTTTCTGTTTGAGTTTGCTCCATTTTGGAGAAATCTACAACTGGTTTGTAAAATTTACTTATTATGTTTATAAAGACATTAAATGAAGCATCAGCCATCTGTGTTTATTTTTCTGGAGCTGAATTAATGCTGCAAAACTCTGAATAAGCCTGGCCCTTCATGGTTTAATATGGGAGGAGTTTTTAACGTGCTCTTAAAATCTTACCTGAAATGCCGGAAACAGAACCCCTTTCACATTTTTAGAAGACAACTATACAAGATAGAAGGATTCCACGGACTACAGAAGTGGCCAAGAGGTAGCATTAAATGACAATGGTTAGTAAAAGAGGTGAGATATAAGCATATTGTACCATCCCATTTCAATCAATATATTTACTGATGCTAACGACTGAGGGATCCTTTGGCTTCAAGGATAAAACAGCAATGCAGCAATATGCTGCAGCTGAGTGGTTTTATTCGTTCATATAATTGCTTCTTATTAATTGGTACTCTGCATAATAAAATAAGCACTCACCTTCACAGTCTGACCAGCTTCAGGACCATCCTGTGGGGAGAAGTGAAAGAGAGGAAAGGAAAATGGGGGAGAGAATTAGATAATAACAGCCAACAAGATTCTCTCGGGCATTCAAAACAATTGCCCATTAATAATTTAAATTTAATTTCATTGTGCATTAAATTATAGCACTCTTGTGGGGTTGATCTGGCACCAAAGTATTTGGGAACAGACACCTTTCTATTTCAGGCCCAAATCCAATAGGAAATGATGGAACTGAGGAGAAAAAGTTCTGGCACATTTGTTCCTCTTGGTCCTCACCATCTCAGATCACAGATGCTCTTAATAATGTTGGTGCTCATCAAGATTTATGGGGACTGTTTAGAAAAGACGTGTTGTTTGCAGACACAATATAGTAGGATGCCCTTTTTGGTTTAATATGATTTTAACAAAACGTCTGAAGTAACCAGTGCAACCCATTCATTCACAGCTGTGTCCCAGAAGCTAAACAGAGTTATCCACTTGGTGGGAGGACAAATGAGCTTTTTGTGCAAGATCCACATTCTGTGGGCAGCTCAAAAAGCTATATATACTTAAATCCAAGATTAAAATTAATATATGAAACTTCATTACCCTGTTCAGTCAGGTTTATGCTTTATAGCTTGTTTTACGGTAGTATGCCAACATGGTATAACATGGTCGATTTTGGATTTTGAGGATTTCAGGTTGCTCAGCCTTGTTGAACCTAGGTAAATCCTGGAATCCTGTATGAATGTTGCTATACGGTGTTGTGCTGTGGTATGGTTTCTAACTCTTGAAAGCTATTTTTGCAAATGTGCAAAAACTATTCATTGCATGCATTCTTCTCTCTCCTAGGGCATTTGGAGTCAATTGTCCCAGAGGACATTAAATCAATTACCGAGGAGGTTTTTTTAGAAAAAGAAATAAAAATCTAACTTACTTTAGCTACAATATTGACTTTTAGTTGATGTTGCTATAGTGAAACCCACTTCACATAGGAAATTTCAGGTAGATACCTTAAGTACTATTTTTGGTATTATAAACCTTAAAAACTGTATTTTGGGAGCTTTTGTATAACAATGTATAAGGACAAGGTGATCATTTTTTTTCTCTAATCAAATCACAGTACTAGTACTAACCTGAACTGAAATGGTGAGCGAAGTTCCTCCAAAATGTTGTTCTACTATATTGCCAACTGCTTGTGTTGTGCGAAATAAATCAGCCACTTCCTCAGGATGCAAGTCACGGAAACGTTCCACAGGGCGGAGAGGGCAAATGAGAACATCTGATTTATACAAAGTTAAGGAACAACTTTGAACTGCAGCAATCCATTAGGAAGATACTGTACTAGATATTCAGTTCCACCAAAAATATATAAAAGAGAATATGTTTTTCAATAAAAATTAATATATGGAAGGAAGGAAGGGATAGAAGAAAGGAAGGAAGGAAAAATAGGGAGAGAGGAATAAATGGAAGGGAGGAAGGAAAAATAGGGAGGAAGACATAAACACAAGAGAAGGGATAAATGGAAGGAAGTAAGGAAGTCATAAGACTTATCTGAGAGTTAGAAATAAAAGAACATCCAGAAATTAAGGAAAGAAGATATACACAATAGCTTTCCAAGGTTTTGTTTCAAACTCCATTTCATAATTTTCAAATTGCATAAAATGTGTTGCTAATGTAATTGTATGCACATCTCCTCAGAGGTAAATCTGAGTACCATGATATTTTTATCTAGTTAACTATATATATGATTACTGTGTAAATGAGTCAGGAAAAAACTCCAGCTTTTCAGATGATTTGCACAATTCTTTCTGAAATGCAATATCTGTTTGAGCCCTGAAAAAAAAAAAGACAATCACACACGAATATGCACATATTAAAGTAGAGTTGAACCCACTTTCACTGTCATGAAAAAATTCCTGAAAAATATATGACATAAATGTATAAAGCTGACCTTAAATAGAATTTACTAGTCTAAGCTGAATAAGCTGGCATTGAGAGTCAAATCATTGCACTGTTAAAAGCTGGGGCAACTCTTTGCGTACTGCATCACTTCCACAGCCAGAACTGAGATTTATATTGATCTAAGCACATTTTGTTTTCTTTTGGATTGTAATCAGTAATTTGACTGGCATAATCAATAATCAGAATACTCAGAATACAAGCAACTCCATAAACTCTTAGGATCCCTGGGACACATTCACATTGAAATTTCTTGGAACTTAATAAATAAAATTCCTGGAACATAGAATACTGTCTATGATATTTCAAGTAGAATTTTTCAATACACATTTGCTGTCTTAAGCATTTACTTGTACCATGAAATATATGTTTACTTGGGAGCAATTTTAGTCAGATCCTTGGAAGTTATCCAAGTAAGCTTATGTAAGATTTTCACCACACCTCTAAAGTAAGTTAGACAGTGCACTGAGACCTTTTTCCAGCTTAACATTTTAACCCAATCCCTATATTCCCATCGGAAAATAAGTCCCCCAAACACATTCCTATGTGTGGTAAAATGGAGTAAAACCAAGCCCATATTAGATTGCAGTTTTGCACATATTGTCCTGAGCTGGCTCAGAAATTCTGGGAGTTGAGGTCCACCAGTCATAAAAGGGCCATGGGTTCCCTACCCCTGATTTAGTAAAAACCAATCTACACAATAGGACTTACTCCAGAATAACCAGGGCACAGCTGCTTCATAAAGGAGCTGATTGATGGAAATATGTTCAATCAAAGCGAGATTAGAAAACAACACATCTATTTTCTGCTGGGATTCCTTTTTTTGATTCTGTTGTTTATTTGTCTGCCTGCAATAGAAGGAACTGCAGGACTTAATAAGTTCCAATCATTTATTTGCTAGTCTTTTCAGGAGGCTGGAGAAAATGCCTTCATAAATGATGCCACCGGCTGAGCCAGGAGCCCAGAGGGAAACCAGTGAAGTTGCAGTGAGCCTTGATTTCTACACCAGGAATAAAGAAATACGAAAACTAATTAATTTTCCTCATTAAAAAGTGGGGGGAAAGTCAAGGCAAAAAAAACTAGGCAGGGGCACATTGATTTAATCCAAGTTCATTTTTCAAAAGAAAAGATAGGGAGCATTTACCCCTGGGTGTTTGAGAAATTTAGAAAATTACCCTTCTTCCAAAGCACTGTTTTATTATTATGGGTCAGTGAACCATTTACACATGGATAATATCTTTACATTTAACCTCCAGCAAAGCTGTGGCTAACATTCACTTTTAGTTTCTTTTTTTTTAATGTCTTGTGGTGTTCTGTCCTAGTTGCTTCAGATTCTCCTTTGGAGTATTAACATCTCAACTAGGACTGCAATTCACCCATTCCAAATATCAAATGGCTTCAGAGATTCTCAAAAGACAATAAGATAAGATCCTCTATTTCTTTTGGAAGCTAAAAGTCCCTTTTCATAGTTCACCTCAGTGGTGGGATTGAAATTTTTTTACTACCGGTTCTGGGGGCATGGCTTGGTGGGCATGGCAGGGGAAGGATACTGTAAAATCTCCATTCCCCCCCCCCAACTTGCTTTCCAGCTCCGTTCTCCTGTGCAGGACAACAAAAGAAGACCCAGCCAATCAGCTGGGACTCAGGAGGCAGAGAATAGATGGGGGGGGGCAGTCAGAGGAAGTATTCCGAACTACCCAAAATTTCTGCTACTGGTTCTCCAAAACTGGTCTGAACCTGCTGAATACCACCTCTGATCCACCTGTATTTTTTTCCTATACTTTCTCCCACTTCCTTTGACACAAAAAAAGTCACACTGAAAGAGACATACTTTTTAGTACTAGATCATAAAAAATATGCATTTTCAAATAAATTCTCCTCTTACAATGCAAACGTCAAAATGCGTTTTGATTTTATGTACAGTATGCACTTAATCAAGAATGGCCCTGAAAAAGAAAAGAATAAGGAAGCACAAAAGCCACAGGATAATTAATTTCCAGACAATTATTAATAAATTACAGTTCTGATTGCCCTGCCAAACTTAGAAATCCAGGCAATATCTCCAAGATGTCAAAGTTTAACAAAACTGGTTGGTACCATTTTCTCCCATTTTTAAATCTTTGTTATAACTTCAGTACTTTCTGCAGGTTTCTATCACACTTTCAGGGTGACAAGGGTAGGAGAAAAGCTAGAGAGATTTCTCAAAACTAAGGTGTTTTTTTTTTCAGTCTAAAAAAATAATAATCCAAAAGCAATACTTCTTCTCATACACGGTGTCTCCTTTTCTTCTGGACTGTAATGGTCGGGCTTCAGGGTTACTAGGTTTAACTCAATTTAAAATGGCCAGGCCTGGGGATACTCATTAAATTTGATCAGAGAAATAACATTGTTAAAGATTTCTGAAACCTGAAACTGCTGTGTGAAAACTATTGGAAAAACAGAGCCTATTTTAAGCAATAAAAAAGAAGGGTAAGAGGAGTTGATCCTATCTTTAGCTTTGTCTATAATCATTACTGAAAAACTCCATTGCACTCTTTATACAGTATATACCTGATGCCTAATCTGTCTGACATAACATACAGAGAGAACAGACAGAGAATGGGTCTAAATGAACATCTTAGCCTCCCATTTCTTTGATACATAAATTTTAAAGTGTAATTTAGGACCTTCACAGAGCAGGTGAATTTTATATCTCAGACAGTGAAGCAAAGTAGCATCAATACAGGAATTGCAATTAAAACCCTAAATAAATATATAAAATATATAATTTATATTTTATAAATTAAATATAAATATAATTTATAAAATTATAAATATAATTTGATACTGACATACATCATAAGCACTATAACATCATTGTGCAAATTCATATCTATCTATCTATCTATCTATCTATCTATCTATCTATCTATCTATCTATCTATCTATCTATCTATCTAGAAATGATAGAGATGGATGGATAGATAGATAGATAGATAGATAGATAGATAGATAGATAGATAGATAGATAGATAGATAGATTTTTCACATATTTTAGACTGCCCATCTCCTTCAAGGAGGGACTCTTTCATGCCCTTTGACCAATGCTGTTGTGATGCACAAGATGTCACTTGCTCTTGTTTGTCTTCCTTATGGATACCTATATTACCAGATCCACAGTGTTATCTTTCTCTGCACATTTTACATAAGTATCTGTTAGTTTCTCGGGGACAGTGGGGAATGATACTTTCTGACTTACAAAATTCTGTTAATATATCTTTATAATAAAGTAGAATTAGTTGGTTGGGTTTCCTATCTGGTCTACCTGGTAAAGCTGAAATCAATCTTGCAAGTCTGAAAGTACAAATTCTCCCACCATTGTGTTTACAGTCCAAGAAACTAGAGACAATCCCTTCTTGAGCCTCTTGTTCCCTCCAGTGTCTAGCTGTAGGCTATGCTCTCTCTTATCTGACTGTTCCCTCTGTAGCATCTCTTCATCCCAAGGTCTTTCTCACATACTATGACATATAGCCCTACAATATATATTCTGCATGTATCCTGACCTCTAGACTAGGAAATACACCCCCCAAGAAGGTATGTTTGATTTTCATTCCCCCATTATTTAGAAATATGATACATGCATATTTCTTTTGCCAAGCTCTTTATAGTCAGTAAGTGATTTGCAGAATGATTTTAATTGTATTAATTTTGTTTTATACCTAAGTCTTTTTTAATGGTTGTAGACAGTCTGGAATATTATGAAAAAAATAAAAAAAACAAGCAAAGAAGAGATATGTAGTAAATGGAATGAATGAATGAATAATGTAGTGCATAATTGCTTTTGTCTTTTTTTTTCTTCAGAGGAAAGAGATAGAGATTGTCATAATTTTAAATGCAAGCTACATAGCAAAAGGAAAAGTGGGAGATACAACTAATGTAATGTAATCTACGGCACTTGAGAGGTTACCCAATTTAGGTAATGAAACATCTGCAAGAAAACAAGCAAGCTCAGAGAGTACCAAGAACTCCTCAGTTACAACTAAAACCTGCAACAGATACCCTATTTTATAGGGGCCAGGTCTGCTCTTGAGTGAAGCAAATCACTAAATGGGCCTAAATCTTGGGAAGTGGATACTTCAAATAGTTGATATTTGTCAGACAAATAAAGGCCAGTCTGCCTTTTCCTACTACCTGGCACTCTTTCAATCTACCATGTTAGTTCCCTTCTGCTGGAACTAATTTCATGCTTGTCTACACAATTGCCATGGCATCAGAACAAGGAAGGTTTCTGTACATTTACACTGATGTTGCTCTGGTACCATATAACTCACCAGCAATGTTAAAGTCAGCAATTCAGACTTCCAATTTTCTGGGCAGATGTGTTGGATTGAATTGATCTGGATTCCCAGAGGGAAGGGGATGCATTCCAGAGGAATAAGAGACAGTTCAGTTCAGGTTTGTGTGAGAGGAAGGAGGTGAAGTGAGTCTCTCCCAAATAGTTCCCAGAGTGTATGCTTCTTGTACAGCACGTAGAAGAGTGCTTTATTCTGGCAAGATTCTGTCTATAGGTATGGAACAATGAAGAACTTTGCTTGGAAAAATCACATATCTTCTTTGGTTTTGAGAGCCTGACAGCAATTCAGCCATCACTAAAACTGTTCAGCAGTATTATCATTCATAACCTTGATTGGCTGCCAACATTTATTTATTTTTCTCATTTATGAACCACCTCAGAGAGGGATTTTTATTTACTTAATGTATTCACTGTGAAATATACCCAATCTATGAAAACCATACAATAACTAGTAAAAGAACATTATCATTTCACCAATTAAAATAACCTTAAAATTTAATATTTTGATTATTATGAGATGGAAAATATGTTACGATGTGCTTCCAAATTTCAGTGGGAGAATCAGGGAGGCTTGGGAGCTTTTATGAAATCTATGAATTGCCCATTATCCTATAGTTCACATTCTGATAGAAGATAATATTTGTAATTCAGGGTTGAAATGAGGGGTCTTTGGTGCTCCCTGAGCTTGATTGAAACCACCAATGCTAACAGGGCAAAAGCCACTTCCACTTCCAAGTGTACCACTGAGAACACTTCCACTTCCTACTAGCAATAGCAATAATACTTAGACTTATATACCACTTCACAGTGCTTTATAGCTCTCTCTAAACAGACTAGAGTCAGCATATTGCCCCCAACAATCTAGGTCCCCATTTTACTGACCTTTGAAGAATGGAAGGCTTGAACCGTTCAGGATCAAACTCCTAGAGTGAGCAGTGAGTTAGCCTGCAGTACTACATTCTAACCATTGCGCCACCATGGCTCTTAACAGCACTAGCACCAATAATGTTACCCAGTTGAGATAATGAAACATCTGCAACAAAACAACCAAGGTCAGGGAGCACTAAGGACTCCTCAGTTCATGTTCCTTATTGTTTCATTTCCATCTTCTACCTTTCTCAGAGACATAAGTCCTTTCGTGACTGTCCTGTCCCTAACATTCATTATCCTTCATTAAGGCAGAAAGGGAACCAGCTGAAAAAGAGACCAAGCTCATTTGATCTTGAGAAGCCAGGCTCAAGAACCAAAACCAGAGTAGAACTGTGCCTGACTCCAACTGACTCACATGCCTGTGGACTCTGATCTTGATCTGAAGTATGAACTACCTAGCCCACAAAAATATTGATATTATTTACAAAGGTTATGTTGAGAGGCAATTTGGGAGGGAAGGTCCACTCAAGAGTAAAATGTTAATCTCAAGTTGCCGGGTATCTCCTTGAAGGCCTGTTCAGTCTTGGCAGTGCTTGGTGAAGTTAGGAGCTTCCAATATTAAGGACTCTATCTGAGCATGGTCAGTCATTGAAACATGTTTTATGAGGTGTTCATAATGAAGTCTTGACATTAAACATTGCTTCCTTGCCTGGACTTTCAATCTTTAATTTCTTCCTGTGTCAACTTGTTAAAATTGTGTTACTGTAAGAAACTTGGTTATCTCAAACTTTGGATAGATGGCACTAAAATGTTGCCTCTTAATTCTATTAGGAGTGCATCCAATGATTTTGACTGTCAGTGATTTTAAGTGTCAATGATTTTATGTTAATAAGTTTGCAGGCCAGACCAGTCACTCTAAACTCCTATTACATGTTTTGTATTATCTTTAAGAGAACATTTCCTTATTTGCATTTCAGTCTGGGACAATCTCTTTGGACTGAATGTATTATAGAACACTTCTTAGTAAGAAATCTTTTGGGATGGAGATTAAGACTGTAAGTATCCCATTAGGCCTCACAGCTTTATTGTATTTGACTGGCTAGGTTTATGTTTATTTTTTCACATAGAGAAATGGCACAACCTGTTACAAGTCTTGCTGAGTGGCAAACTTTCACTTATTTTCCATGAAGACCAGGGGTGTCAAACTCAAGTCCCGCAGGCTGAATCTTGCAGACCAGATTGAAGACTTGTTTACAACATAGGGTGCTTAGATCTGGTCTGCAGGGCCACTCTGGAAACAGCAAAGGACCAGCCCGTGGTGCCTCTGCCACTGAAAATGGAGCTCAGTTGTAGGAGCTCCATTTTTGCTGCCAGAGGGTTGCAGGAGGACGTTGCAGGTGAAATGCAGAGGTTGCATAAGAGGATTACAGAGGGCCTGAGAGGGAGAGCGAGGCTCCTCTAGAGGACTCTCCCTTGTCTTACCTTCCTCCTCTGGATCTCCCCCTCAACGCCTGCCCGGGCAACCACAGGCAGCCCCAACACAAATGACATTGACCTGGCCATGGCCCATCCCAGCCACGCCCCTCCCTCCAAGGTCAAACACAATCCTGATGCAGCCATCAATGAAATCTAGCTTGACGCCCCTGATGAAGACATGAAATATTCTATGGGAATAAGTAGATAATATGGACAGATCAGTATATTTTCCCACCTGGCTTTCAGAATAATCTCCATCTGAAAAAAAATGTGACAGTCTCTGTTTTAGTATGTTTTTAATATTTATTGGGTATAAAATATTCTATTTTATGTCAGAATATATTATTTAAGTTAGACAAAGTCCAAATCATGAAACAAATCACAATAACAATTGTTTTAATTTACTTGGAGTGAAGCATTTAGATCTGAACTGTCTTCAGACTAATACTGGATCTCCAAGATGTTTCTTTCTAGGTCTTTCTCCCAAACTCCATCATGGTATAAAAGCTACTATAATAACAGCGGTACCCAAAACCACTGTGTTATATGTCGAAATAACATATGTATTTGCCTGTTACACCTAAGAAAGTATAGAACCAAAGAGACTCCATTTTTGTTCATAATGTGACCTTCTAGAAAGATATCTGAACACTTATATAAGCATATCATGTTTCTAACTTGTTATTCTGTAAAGTTGAAAATATTATGTCCTTGGCTGGAATGGGGGTTTATATTTTGGCTTGAGATTTCATGTCATAAAGGCTGGGTTGTCCTGACATTAACAGAACTGGTTAATGATCCATTGTGTTCAGAAGAACAACAGGTAGATGACATGAGAACAAGGGTGGTTTCCAAAGAAAGGAAACAGGTGGTATGCTCTGGATGTGGCATAGGGACTTATGTAGCTGGATAGATTGTGAACCCAGGAAAGGGGCAGACACTGTATATATTCCCAGCCTTCCAGGGGAAAGATGTCTTCTGCTATGAGCAGAATTCCCTTTTGCAAAAAAATATTTTATTATTTTATTATTAATAAAAAAGCTCTTGTTTACTGTCTCCAGTTGTGTTTTGTGATTTTTCTCACGCACTGTTATAACAGGGCTTTTTTATTTCACTTAATAAAACCACTGTTAGGGATTTTTAAAATTTTACTTAATTAAAAAAAAAATCCCTAATGGTAAATGGATGGCTGAAAGGATGATCAGACTCAGGGAGTGCCAGGTTGACTTTGAGTTCACACTGATCCTTGTTTACCATCCTTTCAGAAACAATCAGTGGCACATACTCTGGATAGAGAACCTACATAAATACAGGTAATCCTCAATTTCCAACCACAATCTGGATCAGAAATTCCATTGACAAGCCACATAGTTGTTAGGTGAGTTGTCTTCAATTTTACAACCTTTCTACCACGACGGTTAAGCAAATCACTGCAGTTATTAAGTAGATCACATGGTCCTTATACCATTTTGGCTTCCCCTGTCGACTTTACTTGTTGGAAGCCAGCTGGGAAGGTTATAACCAGCGATCACACACGATCTTGGATTGCCGCAACCATTGTAAATACATGCTGGTTGCCAAGCATCATAATTTTGATCACATGACTCTGAGGAATGCCATGATGGCTATAAGTGTGAACACTAATCATAAGTCACTTCTTTCAATGCCATTATAACTTTGAACTCGATGAATAGTTGTAAATCAAGGATTACCTGTAATGATAGCTGCTAGCAACTTTCCCAGGAAGGGAAAAAAGTTACCTTTCAAGAAATCAATTTTTGCAGGCCAGTAAAACAGGATGACTGTGGTTCTGAGGCAAGAAATAAATTAACTGTATCTTGTTTGATTCTGAATAAAATTGCAAATCGTGTTCATCTTCAAAATATAAACAAAGGCTAAGAGGATGAACTCCTGGTGGGCTGGCAGAAAATATCTGCTTTCTTTGCATAATCTAAGACATGTACTCAAAGTACATTCTTGACTTTGCTTGGTCTCCTAATCTCCGTTGTTTCTTCTTGCTCTTTCCAAGGTGGGGGGGAAAGTCATTAAGATTAATCGAATTATCCTCACATCAACAATCTTGTTGTAGCATCTTTGCACATGTTTACATGAATACAAAAAGCAGGATGTAAACAGGGAGAGGGAACCAAAGGAAATCAATATGAATCTCCCAGAGAGATCTGTGTGTGCTTCACTGATAAAGTTGAAGCTTTAAACCTCCACCAGAAAGGTATATTTTACCACTTGCACAGCCTATTGCTTAATGTCACCAACCCCCATAACTATCTCAGGTCAGATGAGCCTTGGAATGAAAGCTGTACCATTCTCCTAAAAATATACCTGGGATAAAGGGACATGCCTCAAATTAGAATCAAGTGAGGAAATTCAAGAATCAACTAGATTGAGGAGGTCACAATAAAAACTAGGAGAGAAAGGAGATTAAAAGAGCCAGATGGACAACCTTCAGCCCTGGGCTACGGACAATTCTTAGTCTCATTTCAAAAGTTCTTTAACCAAGTGATCATTTCTAATCTCTAGTACAGGCAACCGGACATTTAATTATGTGGTAGAAGAGGGCGAAAGAAAGGAAACAAGAGAGGGAAAATAAGTGTCAGAACATGGGAAAAAAGTGAGAGAAAAAGAAAAATAATAAATATAGTTCTGCCTTCATAGATGGCTTCCTACCTAACCCAACATGCGGATCTTAGCAGATAATCTCCTAAGTAATATAGGGGCACCAATGTGTCATGCTGGAGGTGGTGGATGGTGGTGGATGGACTTACTGCAGATCCAATCACATCACCTGTACCAGTGGTGGGATTCAAAAAATTTTACTACCAGTTCTGTGGGCGTGGCTTGCTGATTGTGGCGTGGCTTGGTGGGCATGGCTTGATGGGTATGGCAGGGGAAGGATACTGTAAAATATCCATTACCTCCCTACTCCTGGGGAAAGATTACTGCAAAATCCCATTCCTTCCCCACCCCACTAACTTGCTTTCCAGCTCCATTCTCCTTTGCAGGGCAACAAAAGAAGACCCAGCCGATCACCTGGGACTTGGGAGGCAAAGAATAGATGGGGATGGAGCCAGTCTGAAGTGGTATTTGCTGGTTCTTCAGACTACTCAAAATTTTCTTCTATCAGTTCTCCAGAACTGATCAGAATCTGCTGAATATCACCTCTGCTCTGCATACCTTGTTTCATCCCTCCCAATCTTTTTACCATAATTTATTATTATATTTTGTGCATGTGTGTATATGTATATATGTGCATGTACCGTGTTTCTCCAACAATACAGCCTCCACCAGTAGGAAGCCCCACCATGTTTTATTGGCATAAAATCAAATTAAGCCCTTCCCCCCAAATTAAGGCCCATATTAAACATGCGAAATAGGGGGGGGGGAATGGCGGGGGGGCTTGCCGTTAGGAAGTACTTTTGTTGCATGCCTGGATATGGTGCTGCCTGCGTTGGTGGGGCACTTCATATTGGGAGACCTTCCGCCACCATTGCTTTTCCTTCTCCCTTGCTGCCGTGGCATTAGAGCAACACCTCGGCCTTTGGCACAGCCACGTGCGGCCAGTGAGGGCTCCTCCCTGCAACCGGAGCCCTGAGGAGACACTTGGCTTCAGGTGCTCCCATTGCCACCTTCCCTTTGCCTTCGAAGGTAAAGCCAATTATTTTAAAAATGACACTCTACTACAACAAAGCCTCCCCTGCCCGAGAGGGCAGCCCAACCCCACGTGGGGAGGCAAATCTTCTGGGGCCTCTTCGGTTCCTCCCTGACCTCCCTACACTGTGCGCCTCTGACGTGCCTGTCCCTTTATCCCAGCGTGCTCTTCCACCTCAAAGAAAGGCCAGGCAGGCAAGTGGGCGGCTGCAGAGCAGCAGTAGTGGGTCCAAGCCGCTCGCTGCAGAAACAGCTACCACCCTTAGCCCGAGGCGGGGAGAACAACCGAGGTTAGCACCCGCCAGCCCATCCTTCCTGCCTTTGGAGGCACCTGCACCGAGTGCCTCTGCGGCCAGCCTAGCCAAGCTGCCTCCGACTGACTCCTTTGGGAGCATTCGCTGAAGGAGCCTTCGCGGCTTGGTTTCCCCTACCCTACCCACTTCATGGCAATGGGAGCGCCTGAAGCCAAGCATCTCCTCAGGGCTCCGGTTGCAGGGAGGAGCCCTGACTGGCTGCACATGGCTGCGCCAAACACCGAGGAGTTGCTCTAATGCCGTGGCAGCAAAGGAGAAGTGAAAGCAACAGTGGCGGAAGGTCTCCCGAACATCCAAGCTGTCACAGCCCACCCACCCGAGGATGCAGGGGGGGGAATTAAGTCACCCCCCAAAAGATGGCCGAGCCATTTTTTCAGGGGTCAAAAAAAAATAAGGCCNCCAAAAGATGGCCGAGCCATTTTTTCAGGGGTCAAAAAAAAATAAGGCCCGGCCTTATTATGTGAGAAACACGATATGTCTATGTCTATGTCAAAAAGCTTCTTCAGCTATGTATATGCATACGCATATAGTTTTATTGCTTTTAACCTTGTAAACTGCCCAGAATTGCTTGTAATGAGATGGATGGCAAATACATTTAATAAATAAAATGAATAAAAATAAATATGACTTTTAGCATAAAAATGACAACAATTCAAAAGTAGTAGATGCAAATGAATTGAAATTCCAGGCATGTGGACAAGGGACTTTACAGATAATCCTGACTTAATGATGGGCCATTTTATGACTATGACTATTGAAGTTACAGTGGCCACAGAACAGTTGCTATATGCCCTGTAAAGCAAGCACAGCTGTTATGTCACACAGCACACCCCCCCAACCACCCAGTTCTGTGGTCGCATGTCGGTTTTAGGAACTTCAGTGGCATTCTGTAGTCATGGGACCACAACTTGCAATGTTTCTATTTCTGGAAAAATCACCCATTCAAATGAATTGATTCACTTCATGTTCGTGTTCATCTGATGGCTGCAGCATTTGCTTCACTACCATGCCATTCACTTAATGATGGCAGCAAAAAAAGCCCTAGAAATTTATTTCTGGTGAAGTGGATGTCTCAACTTATAATCAAAATGACTTAAGGCCGTAATTCCGGGCTCAGTAATGGTCATAGGTTTATATATAGGTAGACTAAGCAAGAATTTAGTCTCAAAGACAGGAAATCAAAGCTGTTCTTATATCAAATAACACCGAAGTGACTCCTATTCTGTGCAAGATATATGAGTGCCTTACTTTTTGTCATAATCATAACACAATGCATCCATCCAAGGCACAGCCACTGAATCAATACATTAAATTCTTAGAGCCCCCATGAGAAAAAAAATACAAAGACTGTATACAGCATTGTACAACCAGCAGTCAAAAGCAAGCTATGCATATCCCTTTTGAACTCTTTGTTTTTAGACTAAACATCGAAAAGAAGGGAAAATAAATATGGTGGCTTTTCCTCCATCCTTCATCTTAGGGAGAAAATGGGATTGGGGTTTCAAGATTTTAAAATAAGTCTTTCCAATAATATTAGTTTACCTCTTTCTAATATTAGTCCGTAGGGACGCGGTAGCTCAGTGGCAAAGGCAATGAGCTTGTTGATCGGAAAAATTGGCAGTTCGGTGGTGCAATCCCTAGCGCCGCGTAACGGAGAGAGCTCCCATTACTTGTCCCAGCTTCTGCCAACCTAGCAGTTTGAAAGCATGTAAAAAATGCAAGTAGAAAAAAAGGGACCACCTTTGGTGGGAAGGTAACAGCATTCCATGTGCCTTTGGTGTTTAGTCATGCCGGCGACATGACTATGGAGAGTCTTCGGACAGCACTGGCTCTTCAGCTTTGTAACGGAGATGAACACCACTCCCCAGGGGTGGGATTCTATCAGTTTGCACCTATTCACTAGAACCAATTGTTAACATTCTAAGCAGTTCAGAGAACCGGTTGTTAGAAGAAATTACTGGCCTAATCCTGTAAGGAAGGGAGGAAGGAAACATTCTGGTGTTGCTTACAGAAACTGCCTCTCCGTTAACCCTTATTACATTCTTGGCAGGACTAGATTTCCTGTCTCTGGAACTTCTCTGGAGTTTTTTTTCCCTCCTTAGCTGGTACTTTGCTTGTGTGGAGTGACCATTCAAAGTTACAATGGCACTGAAAAAAGTGACTTATGACCATTTTTCACACTTACAACCGTAGCAACATCCCCACAGTCATGAGAAGCCAGGCGAGGAGATGGTGCCTCGATGTGAGTGATATTGAGTTGGCCATGCCCAGCCAATAACCAAGCCACGTCCACCCAGTTACATGACCACCAAGCCATGACCACCAACTAAGCCATGCCCACAGAATTGGGTTAAAAAATTGAATTTTAACAGATTGTTAAAAAAAATTGAATCCCACCCCTGCTGCCCTCTATAGCCGGAAATGACTGACACATATGTGCGAGGGGAGCTTTTACCTTTACCTTTAATATTAGTCCAGAGTAATGGTGAGGTCTGGTTAGCTTAGTCTAAGATCTTTGTTTGTTCCATACATCTTTTTCCCCTACACAATATTATTCTTTCCTATTTGGTGAGTTGAGACTTCCCAGACTTTTTCTGCTTTCATTTCTGGTTTCAAGCAGAGAAAGTTATTTTGAAGTCCACATTAATTTTCACCTTGAAGTAACTAGGAAGGAAATGTGAGGAGACTTTAAGCCTATTCAAGCAGTTGGATTCTGGGTGGGGGTTGGGGGAGCAGTCTAACTATCCCCTCAGCCTTCGAGTAAAAAATACAAACTAGACTGCAGAGAGATTTGGAGCATCACTTTGCTTTTGATGAAGCTTTGATTGAAAGCACTTTATTGATAAAGCACCTTATTGATATGGAGCAGAGAGCACCATGTGGTGTTAACATGACCACCGTACCACTTTGATCTAATCTAATCAACAGAAGGTTTTCTTCCCAGCCAAAATATTGTGCTGAACCAGATCACTTGTCAATTTGCATAACTCTACAATCTCTTCAGATCACTGTTTGCTGGTCTTTGAGAAATGAATCTGTTTATGAGAGGAAATGAAAGAATTGCATACTGTAAGTAATAATTCACTGATCTCATATCAAGGATGGCTCCACCTGCACCCAATTGTGCCATCCCAAGTCCCCAAGAGTTTGTGCTTCCCTTTTTGGTTGTTTTGGGAAGGTTTGGGGAAAATTAAAAAGGAACATGCACATACTTGAAAGATAAGTACTGATACTGAGATATAGTCAATTTAGTTTTTGCTCACATTGAAAGTCCAATGCAGATTATGCATAGATGATGATGATAATGGTGATGATGATGATGATTTCAATGCAACAAGAAGCTGTAGAACCTCAATCTGAATTGTAACCCTAGTGGAAGCAAGGGTTAAAGACTCTTCCCTGGCCATGCTAAGGATCTGATCCAGACTGGGATATTTCATGTTGGAAGCTTATTCATTGATAGGGAAACCTGCAAATACAATTAATTGGAGTTAATCCCAGTTTCATGACGTAAAACCAAAGTTCATTTTTAATCACCTCCAACACAAACAGAAACCCAAAAAGCACAGGCCAAAGATAGGTCACCATGCAATATATAGGTTTTCTTTTTGCAATTTGAATTTTCCATCTATTTAGAAAACTACTGATATATTTAATCACTTTTTAATCAGTAGAGAGAGCTGTTACACTGTAAAAAAAGAACCTGTGGCATAACTGCTTTCTACTGATAAAAAAAGAAACAAGCTGCAATAGTTTGGAAGAGATTTTTTTTATTATGAAGTAGTGGTGGTGATACTACTAGTAGTAACAAGAAAACTGATGACTATTCACCATGCATTATATATCCCCATAGTGAAATTGGTAGGTGATAGCTGCCCCATAGAAATAGAGGCAGAGATTTAGTTCAAGTCAGTCAAAGAAGAATAAAAAGCATGCATTGACCAATTATATAAAAGCAGCCAAGAACAACATTGATCAAGTTAAAAATTGGAAATTACTGAATGTGCAGGAAACAACAACTGAATATTGAAATGATGTAAAAAATATCAGAACATAATGCTGGCAAGGCAAATCATTACACGGTCAATTTCTACAAAAGATTAAGTGGCAAGTGGATAAAGATAAAATGTGGCAATGGTTTACAACTGGAATATTTAAAAAAAGAAACTGAAGGCTTGATTTTTGACTGCTCAAGACTGCATCAAACTAATACAGACAAGGCCAGAATTGAAACATTATCAAATGATCCAAAGTTCAGATTGTGCAAAGAAGCAGAAAAAGATCATATACTCAACTTGGGCAAGAAGATTACAACAATTATAAACAATGGCATAATGCAGTAGTCAAAATGATTCACTGGAACATTTGTAAAAATTATTTCCCAGTAATGAAAAAAAATGGTGGAAACATGATTGTTGAAAAAGTAGTTGAAAATACAGAGGTTAAATATTGTTGGATTTCCAAATTCAAATGCATAAAGTCTTGATTCGTAACACACAAGTTTTAATTATGATTGAAAAGACAAAAGTCTTTTCTATACCAAGAAATAGTAAGAATAGAAGAAAAAGAATTGGAGAAAATCACAAAGTATCAAGATTTGGAAATTGAAGTTGAACAGGTCCCTTGAGCAATGCTGTGGATGTCCTTTCCAGTGACTGGAGGCTATAGGGGACTGGATGGGTGAGATGGTTTCTGACTCAACCCTGAGAGAATGATAGAGTGGTTGTGGGTCTTTGGACCTTCTGGAGATAAGGTTCTTCCTTACGTAATTCTGGATGGGGTTGCACAATCCCAGCCAGGTCCAGTGCAGAAACTGGGAATCCTCCTAGACTCATGGCTCCTGCTCAAAGAGCAAGTGACAGCCATGGCTAGGAGAGTCTTTGCACAGCTTTGGGTGGTCCACCAGATGCACCCTTTCCTGTACCAGGAGGTCCTTCTCACAACCACTTATAACCTCTTGTTTAGACTAATGCAACACACTATATACATGGGGCTGGTGCAGCATTCAGTAAATATATGACATAGATTCCACTACTCACACCACTAATGTGTGAGCTGCATTGGTTATAAGTATATATCCAGTTGCAATTGAAGGTGCTAGTTCCCTTTAAAGTGCTGTATGTTTCAGATCAGGTTATCTAATAGATTACTTTTTCCAAGAGTCTCTACCTTCCAACTCAATCTATCAGACTGGGCATGCTATAGATGCTGTGAGTCAAGGAATGTCAGCTGGCAGGGGACAAGAGGACAGCAGTAACCCCTGGTATATGGAATATCCTCACCTTGGAAATTATAATGGGCCCAACCTTTTTATCTTCACTTAAATCTCTAAAAACCTGGCTTTGTCCTCTAACCAGGGGTATTGAATGAGCTAAGGGCCCCATTTCCCGGCTTTATTGCTAACTGACTATCTTGGCTGCATTGCATATTTATTTTGGATTAATATTTTTATTTAGCTTTTTATTGTTTTTATTAAACAATTAAAATGTTAAAATGATTTATTGTTTTAATTGAATAATACTGTATATATTTAAGTGATAAGCCAATCAGTCATTGATTGAGATGGGCAGCTGTAGAAAGTCTCTCTCCTTACCTTCCTTCCTTCCTCCCTCCCTCCCTCCCTCCCTCCCTTCCTTCCTTCCTTCCCTGGGGGTCCAAGTGGTTATTGGCATACTGGGTGCCATAACCCCAATTTTTTTTTCAGATGGTACTTAGAAAATCTGCATTGTCAAAATTTCCATCCTAGGGTCTTGGAAAGAGCTCAATGCATATAAAGTTCAACAGCAGCTAAAAAACTGGTTTCCCATTGTTGTGTATATTTCACTAATAACAATAGCATGCCCAATTTTTGAGCATGGCACTTGCCATGGCACAGGACACAAGGCAACCATTAAAGCATCATAAGCTATAGATCCATTCGGATGAGCATACATGAGTTTATCTGGTGATTTATTTGCTTTCTTGGATATTCAAATCGGTCACCTGTACTTACACTTTCAGTTCTCTATTGCAGAGTAATTTGCTGTCCTTGATTTTTGTAAAATTCCCCAGTGGTTTTGTTTAATCTATGAAAAAACAATGGGCAACATTCTTGGCCAACAGAGTGAAACTGACTCTAATGGTACCTAAAAATACCAGTGCCAACGTAACAATGAAATGGGAGGAGAAACTATTTTTTATTTTACTCCTACCTATTGTTTTTTGGTCTGGCAGCGAGAGTTAAGATTCTGTTCCAGAATGGTGCCTGAAACCTGGCTGTGTAACAAAGTAAGCAACACATTCTCAAACATCAGGTTTTATGAGGTGTGAATCATACAAATGTGAGGATTATGTTGACATTTACTGAACCCCTGACTCAAGGAAATTAGACATTTTTTTTATAGATGTCTGCAATTGGCTGCTTTCTCCCAGCCCTGCATCCCATTCCAACAGGCCATTTATCTTTTGTCTTTAGGCTAGCATTACCTAACCTGGTGCCTGATAGCTATTTGGGGACAAGTTATTCTAGGAACTGAAGTCCTAACAGATTTGAATACGTGAGATTGGGAAGTTTGTTTTAGATCGGGGTTCTTCAAAAAAGGTCAATATTGACCCTCAAGGGTTGATGGGACTATCCAAAGTGTTGACATTCTTGTTATTTTTTGTTATTCATAGTACCATTCGTTAAATAGTATTTAATGAATTATTTTCATTTGGTAAATATTTGTGGCTTGATCATCTGATAGATGAGGTAAAGAATTTGGGGACCTGTGATTTAAATTATCAGAGATGTTAAGTTACCCATCTTGGTTTTCCATCCCTAATTCCACATATGGATTTCTGAAGGTTAAAACTTCCTGCCTTTGTAGGATGGCAAGGCAGTTTGCTTAATCAGTCATTCTCCTTTCTAAAGATTGCAATTAAATACTGTTGAGGTTTCCACATGCTGATAGCTCCTTGTTAAGTAACTGAAGAAATCTGGAACAAGGTAGCTTTAGCAAAGCTTCTAATAAGAGATCTAAGGGGAATCTGCAATGAAAGTTGGGAATGTCAATTTCCCCTGCTAACAGAACTGCTTCTGTTCAGCTATGCTGAAAAGGTTAAGCAAGTCAATTGGGCATTTCCCCCTTTTTTCCTTTCAACACACACCCTTGGTTCTTTGTGCTTTGTTTCCAATTTGGCATCATACTTCTTGTACTTCAGAGCTACTTCAAACATAGAATCATGGGGCTGGAAGGGACCTTGTAGGTCTTCTAGTCCAACCCCTTACTCAAGACAGGAGACCTTATTCCATCATGGTCAAATAGTTGTCCAGTTTATTCTTGAAAACCTACAGTGATTGAACATCTATAACTTCTGAAGGGAGTTGTTTCATTGATCAATTGTTCTCACTGTCAGGAAATTTTTCCTTGGTTCTAAGTTGAATTTTCCTTTAACAAGCTTCAATCCATCATATCTTCTTCTATTCTCAGATGCTTTGAAGTATAAGTCAATCCCTTCTTCTCTGTGACAACCCCTGAAGTTCTGGAAGACAGCTATCATGTCTCTCCTAAATCCTTTTCTTCATTAGGCCAGACATAACTAGTTTTCTTAATCGCTCATGAAACTATTTAGTCTCTGGATCCGTTATCACATTTCTTGCTCTTTTCTGCACACTTTCTAGGGCCTCACCATCTTCTTTATATCATGGCGACCGGAACTGGGCCCAGTATTACAAATGCAATCTTCTTAGTGCATAAAGTGGTATCATCAATTCTACATCAAGGAAGTTTGGAGAAAAACTGCCCTCATTGTAGCATCCCATATTTTATTCCTCTGCTATATTACCTTGAAGCCAGATGAAGTGTTCTGAAGAACTCAGAAGCTTGCTAAGTATTTCATGACATTTTGATTGATGCTACTAAAGAAATTACTTGATTGTAGACTGTTTAAACACTTCAAATCCATGCATCATTTGATTTTGTGCTATGAAACTAGGACAAACTCCAATTAACCTTATTTGCATAGCTTAAAATGGCTTCCCTGTTGCCACATGAGCTTCCAGTATGAAACAGCCTAATCTGGATGAGAACCTTAGCATGAGTGGATGAGAAACTTGGCAGTCGAGGAGTCCTTAATTTTGTTTCCACTATAGCTCTGATTGAGATTGAGGTTACAGAGCTTCTTGTTGTATTTTTGTCGTCATCATCATCAACATCTTATATCTATCACAGGGACTTGAGGGGAAAATATATGTAATCTCAATCAATCAGAATAGAGCTGGAAGGGATCTTGAATTGTCTTCTAGACCAAACCCCTGCCATAACAGGAGACCCTATACCATTTCAGACAAGTGACTTAAAAAAAAATCTCTAGTGATGAAGCACCCACAATTTCTGGAGGCAAGCTGTTCCACTGGTGTCTTCACTGTGTCTTCACTGTTAGGAAGTTTCTCCTTAGTTTCAGGTTGCTTCTCTCCTTGATTAGTTTCCATCCATTGTCCTTGTCCTGCCTACAGATGCTCTGGCAAATAAGTTGACCCCTCCTCTTTGTGGCAACCTCTCATCTTCATTAGAAGTACAACGTGAGCAAAAACTAAATTGAGACAGCCCAATATCAGTTCTCATCCTTACAATGATAAGTGTGCCCTAATGATTTGAATGACGCAGAAACTACCTTCATAATTAACACTGCATTTTGTAGCTTCGACCTTCATCTATATACCACTAAAACTCTCATTTCTGTTTGAGTGGTTGTAACATTCAATTGAGTGAAATGGGGCATCATAGGGCAATGTTTTTGAATCAAAATAGCTCGTATGGGCTAACTTACAAAATATATTCAAAATTTAGAACCCATGACCGCTGGAGGATTGAAATGTAGATCAAAGCTGTGATTCCTTCAGTGCTGCTGTACTGCTTTGGTCAGCTGCAATCATGTGATTATTATCTTTTCAATGGTTTTCTCTCCAAGCTTGTTTCAATTTAGTTTCTGAATGTTTCATTACCAGAGTAAGTAACATCATCAATAGGATTGCCTTGTCCTTTTCTCCTTACTTTATAAATGTCTTGTGTGCTAGTTTGGTCAGTTGGTCATGTGATTAGCTGTTCATTTGGAGCTATATTTAAATTCTGAGCAGCTGATTGGTTCTCTTGTTGATTGGTCATTTGAATGGTTTGGTTTCTTATGTATTCATATGCTGGATCTAGATCAATATGCTTGTTAATTGCTCCTTTGGTAGAATACCAGGCTTCAATAAATTCCTGTGTGTGGCAAGAGCTGGCATGACCAATGATTTTTGTTCCATCCCAATCGAACTGGTGTTGTTTATCATCAATGTGGTTTGAGATCAGGAATTTTTGGTCATGCCATTTAACTGCTATTTGATGTTCATGAATCCTTGTTTTCAGTTGCCTTCCTGTTTGTCCCACATGTTGTTGCCTGCTGGTGGCTGGCAGAGGTGGCAGCAGAGTTGGACAGTAGCGAAGCGGTTGGGGAGGAACCCAGGCCATTCCTGCAGGCTGAGGAAGGTTCAGATGAGGGCTCTGCATCAGAGGCAGAGATGGAGCCATGGCAGGCTCGGAGAGCAGTGAGGCAGGGGAGCTTCTGTAACTGGCTCCCAACCTGCGCATGTGCAGAGCTGCCAAAAGGAAGGCACAATTAAGAACTCAGGGTCAATATGGGAGTAAGGCCACAGATGGATGATGAATGGCCCCTCCCATCAGAATTAAAAGAGAAGCAAAAGGGCAGGGGGCTTTTTCAAGAAACAACTCGCTCATTCTGTCATTTGTTTGTTCCAGCCTCGTAGAGATTTGTCTGTATAACCCAGCCCTTCCCTACCAGTAGTGAGAGTGGAACTATTTACCAGGCAGCGTTCCAGGATTGATATAGGTTTGAGCTCATACCTTCACAAGATTGTTTGCCAAGCTGTTGGCTGACTGTGAATGAAATAAATTTACATTAATGTAATAAAATAGGTTTTTGCTGGGACTCAGAATTGACTTAGTGCTTTTTGGGGAGGCCTAGGACAGAACACCAGATAGAATTTGTTTCAATTGTGTATTTTGTCTTTGACTTTAGATAGCTGTTTTGTGGTTTTAAATGTGATAAGCTATCATCATCATAGTTGTTGTTGTTATTGTTTGTTTGTTTGTTTGTTTATTTATTTATTTTCTATTATTTCAATATGATTATTATTTCCAATTCTCTCTACCAACCTTCTGCAAAGAAAATCAACGGGGAAGCTGGCAGAAAGTCAGAAGTTGCTCCTGCTTCCACTGTTTTCCCCCCCCACACACACACACCTGTTTTTCTCTGTTTCAGTAAAGAAATATCTCTGAAATTATGACCCGATGGGTCACGGGTTGTCTAATTCCTTTCTATAAATAGCATAAAGGAAACAACAAAATGAAAGTAGATCTCCTTGATGCCAAATGATTTATTGTAGAAAAGGCTACAACTTTTGTAATAGCTATCGGCTCTTGCAATAAGAAGTCACAAGATGCTGCAGTGAGAATCAGATGGAAGATAATTTGTGGTTGATAGAATCTTTGACAAGCACAGGGAATGCAGTGACAGTCTATTTCGCCATGTCTGTGTCAAGGGATTATAATAACCAATGCAATAATCTATTGAATCAGCTTTCACTCTGCAAAGACTAGCAAGTGCTAGACTAGCAAAGTGCTGGCAAAATTGAAACGTTTGCCCAGCTTCTCACGTAATGATTACTACCCTGCTAGTAAATTATTCAAAAACCTCCTCGGTGGACATCTTAGCTTGATATTGTATTTCATACCAGATTTGACACTTTATAAACTTGTTATTTCTCATTTATGACCATTTTCAGGAAGTAGCTGTCAAAGATAGCGTAACCTCAAGATAAAACTCCACTGAATTGGAGATGGAAGATTGCTAGCTTACCCTGAGAATAAAATGCTGGACTGAATAGATTTTTAGAGATTCCTCTTTCTAATTTTTTTTTTGCTCCCTGCACAAAGCAACTGTTTTTGTCCACAATGATGGACCATAGATTTCTAAGAGGAGGAGGAGGAGAGGAGGAGAAAGAAAAAGAGAAAGAGAAGGATGGGGAGGATAACCCTATGTCCAAACTGCATTTAAGGAACTAATGTTCTTTAGATTACTAATTGCCAATGTTTTGTTATTTTACAAGGCTTAAGATTTACAACAACGATACATGAAATATTATTTGAAGATTACAAAATACTTTAGAAGAGAGGAGGAGGAGGAGGAGGAGGAGGATGAGGAGGAGGAGGAGGAGAAGAAGAAGAAGAAGAAGAAGAAGAAGAAGAAGAAGAAGAAGAAGAAGAAGAAGAAGAAGAAGAAGAAGTCCAAATCTAAAATCTGCTCAGCTCCAATTTTTAAACACATTTAAGGGCACTCTGCAAAATATGAGATGTCATAATTTCAAATGGAACATTTGAGGATACATGTATTTTCTCCTGTGCATAACTAGACACCTCAGTTTGGATCCAGTGCTAATCTTTCAGAATCTACTTATCTTCCTTATTTTATTAAATTATTACTGGGCAAAGAGCTCTTCCCTGGCCATCAGAGACTGCTTGCCAGTGGTGGGATTCAAATTTTTTTACTCCCGGTTCTGTGGCTTGGTGGATGTGGCAGGGGAAGGATACTGTAAAATCTCCAGTCAGAAGTGGTATTTGCTGGTTCTCTGAACTACTCAAACTTTCCACTACCGGTTCTCCAGAACTGGTCAGAACCTGCTGAATACCACCTCTGATGCTTGCTGAGAAAAGTAGATGTCCTGCTCCATACTAAGGTCAGTGGGAATTACTGAAGCAGATGCTAAAATTCCACATGAATGCATTTCTGTTCTCATTTGTTTAGTCTCCTGTGGATTAAGCCACCAAATTCAGGTCACCAAAAATGACCTGGCCCCATGCCAATAAATGGCTAAACTTGTTATTATAAAATCAATCCTTTGTAGCTGACCAGGACCTGGGGTCTCTTGAAATAAAAAAAAAATGCTTCTTGGGCATGTTATAACTGAACTTCTAGACTTTAAATTTCACAAAGAAGTTGATGCGTTAGTGATCTTTGCCTGACAGCCTAGGGCCATTTAAGGCAAGGCTAGTATAAGTCTCTTCTTCCTCCATAGAGCATTCTGTTCAATGGTGGGATTCAAAAATTTTTACCACCGGTTCTGTGGGTGTGGCTTGGTGGTCATGGAAGGGGAAGGATGCTGTAAAATCTCCAGTCAGAGGTGAGATTTGCTGGTTCTCCGAACTACTCAAAATTTCTGCTACTGGTTCTCCAGAACTGGTCAAAACTTGCTGGATACCATCTCTGATTCTACTGAATGGAAAGAATACTCCAAATACAGCACGTAAACAGTATCAGTGAGTCTTCAACAAATAATTTCATTCACCTCTTGCAAAACTTTAAAAAATCTTACTCCCTGGCTTATCAGTATTCAAGAAGACTAAACATAAAAATATAAGCCATTCTTTTCATATTTTATTAAAATGTGGACTTGTTAAAGATATAAAGTTCCAATTCTCAAAGGAGGCCAGTTCTGAGAAACAGATGGAGTATCTTAGTTTTACAACCCTCTTGAGAGAGTAAGCTACAGACTCTTGGTATTGGATTAGATCTGTTGCTCTAACTCAAATGGAAGGGTTGTTGCTGTTCTCCAGTAATCTGGATTTATTTTGCAGAAGGTTTCCAAACCCTGAGCATTTTGGAAAAAACTGTCGATTTTTGTTTGCAGATGTTCAAATCTAATTGAGTTTATTGTATTCTTTTTACCTCATGATATCGAGAAACAAACTGATCTTAACCATTTATTTGAAGAACAGAATTGATTTTAATTGTATTTTATTTGTCCACATCATAGTTTATGCTTCATGCCTTTTAATGTGCTTAGCTATAGGCAAGAAATACAATTTATTATGTATTTATTTAATTAAGTTAATTTGTATGGCCATCCCTATCGCCAAGTGACTCTGGGTGACAAACAATTTTTTTTAAATTAAAAACAATCAGAATAAAATAAACATTAAAACACGTAGCAGCTGAGAATAAGGCACCCATCGCAGTGACTAAATTAACTATGAAATGGTTCCCTGTACATAACTAAGGCCTCAAGCCTGGGCCCAGAGCCGGGCCTTTCAGGACTTATGAAAAACCAGCAGGGTTGAAGCTATTCTAACCCAGGGAGATTGTTCCACACAGTAGGCACTATAGCAGAAAAGGCACATCTTCTATGCCAGGGGTGGGAACAATGGCCCTTTTATGACTTGTGGAATTCAACTCTCAGAATTCCTGAGCCAGCCATGCTGCTCAGGAATTCTGGGAGTTGAAGTCCACAAGTCATAATGGGGCCATTGTTCCTCACCTCTGTTCTATGCTCTGCCAATCAGCATTCGTTGGCTGATGGGACCCAAAGCATGCCTATCCTGCCTGATCAAATTAAGTGGACAAAAACAATTGGGAAGAGACAGTCCCTCAAGAAACCTGGTCCCAAGCTGTGAAGGGCTTTAAAAGTAACAACTAGTACTTTGAATTGCACCCAGAAGCATACTGGCAACCAGCACCATCTACTAGCCATACTGCTGCATTCTGCACAAGATGAAACTTCCAAATTCTCTTCAAGAACAGACCTATGTAGAGAACAATTCCAGTGGTCCAGACCAGAGGGCATGAGAGCATGAGTGATGGTGAGCAGTCTAGGGATGGGCACAACTGGTGCACATCTTGAAGGAAGGTGTGCAAAGGTTGCCACCTGCTCTTAGAGAAGGAACTTTGAATCCAGAGGAACCCAAGATTGCACTTGGTCTGTCTGAGGCAGTGTTACTTCATGTCTAGAATGGGAAGTTTGGAAACTGGATGAGCATTGTCCAGACTGATTGGGCCAAGTGATGGTCCCTTGAAAAGGGGCACACTACCATCTTTGTAAGAGCCAGTGGAATTATCCCCTCCTTCAAGGAAGAATTGACTATTGACTATTGCCCAGGCCCTCTCACCCATCACATCCCAGGTAACCTTGGCCAATCAGGAGAGGCATGGTCCAATGCAGACAATCCAAGCTAATAGCAAGAAGAATCTTCCCAGTTACTATTAATGTCCTCATTTCTTTTCTTGTACTTTCTTTCTGAGAGGGCAAACTTAACAACCAGGACTAGTTCCTTGATTTATCACTGGGGATTTCAAAATAAAGTCACTTTATTCTTGTTCTGTGTCCTTTTTGTACATTTGCACTCATAAGTCCATTCTGCCCCATTTCTGCATTAGTTTTCTTCATACAAAAGTCTGCATAGAGCTTTACATTAAAAGTATTTCCCCTCATTTTGAGGCGCACCTTCTCTCAACGTGCATTTTAAAGTACAGTTGGATGTGGCATGATTTCATAAGCCAAAAACTATATCACAACATTCAGAGAACTGTGAAATCTGTTGAATAGCTATATTTCAATCCGGAAAGTGCAGATCAGATAAGTTCTTATTGAAAGTCACAAAGATTAAATTTTTCAGATGTACCTATTCAGGGCTAGGATTTGCCGGGAGAAGGAAGAAATTGAAAATGCCAAAATTATTCTCCCATACTGGTCTGGTCATGTTATTTATTTCCTTTGCAGTGGGATGTTTATTATAGCCAGATGGCTTCAGCTGTCTTTGCATCAGTTCAGATGTATTTGCTTTGAATCAGCCAGTCCCACAACACCCATCATCATGGTACAAATGGAACAGATTTGTCCATCAATTATTTATTCACATATTCACACTTTTTTAAAAAAAAATCAGCATTGGCATGCTAACCCTCCCATCCCTCACCCCAAAAAATTATGAGCAAATTCCAGCAAAAAACCCATGAAGATCAATTTTATGAGAAGACACCAAAGTGCTCCCTCAAAAGGCAATATGAAAACCAATAATAAAACAGATATACACCCCACAGAACTCCTTGATTTTAAGACTGAAAGTCACCGAACACTCATCATTTAACAGACCTGGGTGGAAAGAATGCCTTGATCTGGGATTAACTCACCAGCTCCTTCCCAGGGCTCGTAAATGTTTCTGGCAAAGTGCAATTTATTATATTTTATTTTTAATTTAATTTAATTTAATTTAATTTTTTATTTACTTATTTGCTGCCCATCTCATTTTGAAGTGACTATAGAATGATCCTACTCCTGAAAATACCCTTTTAAAGACTAGGTCACATTGGATGCAAAACGTATGTAAAAAGGACACAGCGGACGAGCAAATTTTCGGGGGTGGCTCCATCCATTGTCATCCGCTCCAAAAAGTGGCAAAAATTTGCATAAACAGAACGGAAAAGAAAGGAAAAGAACAGACATGGGTAGTATGTAGCAGGGATGTTAAAGGAATGTTTGTAGGAAGCCTAGAGGATGTATATAGGATGCAAACCGTTCACTGCTCATCCTTTCTATTTCCGTGCTACTAACGCTGTGTAGACGTTCCATGTACCTTTTGTTTCCTCCCTCTTTCCGTTTTCAGCTGCAGCGGATGTGAGTTGCGAGGATGCCCAGAGGATGCAGAGAGGATACAGCGGACGTTTAACGGATGATAAACGGACATAGAACGTTTGTTGCTCGTATGTCACGGATTTACATCGTACACAGCGGAAAGTTCATCCGCTCAAAAAGTTTTGTGCAGCTCAAAACTTCTTGCGCAGATGAAATCTCAGTGGACGGATGCTGGAGGGATAGAGCGTATGAAACACGTATGCAGTGAGTACACAACGGATGCATAGCGTTTTCCAACGGATGGGAAGCTTTTTTTAACGTTTTACATCCTCTTTGCATCCGTTGGTCCAGTGTAACATGGGCTTAAACAGTTACTTTTCCTTGTTTCATCACAGTGTAGAACTAGAATGAATAGCTGGAGATTTCAAGGAAAAAAAAGACTAGCAATAGGAAATATTAAATTCTAACTATAACAGCTGTTTTGCAAATGGCCTTGATATCCAGCGGGCTTCCTTTCCTCTAAAGCCCATGTCACACTGGCCAACGGATGCAAAAAGGACACAGCGGACGAGCAAAATGTTCCATCCGTTGTTATCCGCTCTCAAAAGGGGCAAAAATTTGCATAACCAGAAGCGGATAACACGGACGACGGGGAGGACGCAGGGTGGATGCAAAGCGGATGCGAATGGAAGCTCAGCGGATGGAAGCGGATGGGGCGGATGGCCACAACCACAGGGCTTCCGGGGGGCCTCAGCAAAGCGGACGCGGAATGGATACAGCGGATGCAGAATGGATGAAGCAGATGCAGAGCGGAAGCCTAGCGGATGCACAGTGGAAGCCTAACGGATGCCTGGCATTAATTGCGCATTGCGGGGAGGATGCATTGCGCCAAGCCCCGGCATATAACGGAAGCAGCTCGGAAGCAGGTCGCCATTCAGAGGAAAGACCTGCTGCCAGACACACAATCGACTGCCCTTGCCTGGTCCTGCCTGCATGTCTGCCTGCCAGCCTTGCTGCAGCCTCCCCTGCGCAGCCTTGGTTTAAGTCTGCCTGGCCAGCCTTGATGCCTGACATGGCCTGCCAGCCTTCCTGCCAGCCTTGGTGCCTGCCTCCCTGCCTTGCCTCCCTGCCAGCCTTCCTGCCAGCCTTGGTGCAGCCTTCCTGCCAGCCTTTTGGTGCCTGCCAGCCTGACTGCCAGCCTGCCTGCACCTTGCTGTCTGCCTGCCTGCCAGCCTTGGTGCTTGCCTGCCTGCCAGCCTTGGTTTTATGTCTGCCTGCCAGCCTTGGGTCTGCATGCCTGCCAGCCTTCCTGCCAGCCTTTGGTGCCTGCTCCCTGCCTGCTTCCTGCCAGCCTTCCTGCCAGCCTGGTTGCCAGCCTTCCTGGCAGCCTTGGTTGCCTGCCAGCCTGACTGCCAGCCTGTGCCTGCCAGCCTTCCTGCCAGCCTTGCTGTCTGCCTGCCTGCCAGCCTTGGTGCTTGCCTGCCTGCCAGCTTCGGTTTATGTCTGCCTGACAGCCTTGGTGCTGCGTGCCTGCCAGCCTTCCTGCCAGCCTTGGTGCCTGCCTCCCTGCCAGCCTTCCTGCCAGCCTTGGTGCCTGCCAGCGCTGACTGCCAGACTGCCTGCCTGCCAAGCTCTTCTGGCCAGCCTGCTGTCTGCCTCCAGCCTTGCTATCTGCCATGCCATGCCAGCCATCCTGCCAGCTTGGTGCCTGCCTCCCTGCCAGCCTTCCTGCCAGCCTTGGTTTCTGCCAGACTCCCTGCCAGCCAGCAACCCCACAACCGCATGGGGAAGCACAGCAAGCCTCAGCCATCTGCTGCCAGCCCTGGAAGAGGGACAGGGCTACCATCCCACCCTCTGGCCCTCACTCTGTTCTGCTGGGGCTTCTGCAGCATGGGCTCACTCTTCTGGGGCTGGGGCTTCTGCTGCTTCTGCTTCTGGAGGAGCTGATGACAAGCACTCCAGCACCAGCCACCTCCACAGCACCTGGACTCCTTCACCCCTGAGACTGAGCGAGCCAAGAGGAGTGCCAGAGAGTAATTTTTGTTTTATAGCTTCTTGTATTAATAAAGTCTATTTATGATTCACACACTTGCTTCATTTCTTTTTTTTTAATAAAGTCCTAGTGGAAACTTTTAGAAATGGTTTAAGCCTTTGCATGCTTGTGGGATGGGTTAAGATAGGCAGTGGGTGGGCAGGGATACCTGAGGAATGAGCAGGATACCTTGGTATGGGCTGTGTGATAGGTAAACCTCCAGCGGAAGCAGTAGTCGGACTGTATGGTCCACCCTGCCAGGTGCCACACCTATGGGCCTTTATTATCAATAATAATGTAATAATTATCCACACATGTCAACATAAAAACAACTCTTTATTAAACGCCCCTGTTCAATTGTACGCCAACCAAACCTACATGGCCCAATCTCATCCGTGTATGAGACAGGCTGAAGGAAGCATCCATTAAGCATTTACCATCCTGTCTTGCCACTCCACTGCTCCAGCTGGGGAGTTGCACCAGTGTTCAGGAGTTGCGCTGCTTCTTCGGCCTCACGTGAGGCTCTGTTGGGCCTTGCACATCCTCAGTGTTGATCAGGTTTTGCCCTTGCCTCCATTCCCCAGGCTCCATTTCCCCATGCCTTGTTGACGGTCCACAAGCCTGTTCTGCAACACTGCGGTATGGGTGCGCATGAGATTGTGCAGGATGCAGCAAGCTTCCACGATCCTTCTCAAGGTCTCTGGGCGATGCTGCATGTTGGTGAGAAGGACCTGGAACCTGTTGCCCAGGATGCCAAAGGCGTTCTCCACCACCCGTCTTGCCCTGAACAGCCTGTAGTTGAAGATCCTCTCTTCATGGGTGAGGTATTTGGAGGTGTAGGGCTTCATGAGGTAGGTTGTGAGGGAGAAGGCATCATCCCCCATGATGAAGTAGGGCACATCTTGCGTGTCGTGGGCAATGGGTCTGCGATCTGGAAGCCCATGATGAGGTTGCTTTCCAGCCCCTGCTAGAGGTCACTGGCGTTGTATACCTGGCATCTGAAGATGAGCCGTTGCCTGAAGCATCGATGTACATGAACTTGTTGTCAGCATCGACCATGGCGAAGAGGATAATGCTGAGAAGCCTTGTAGTTGTGATAAGTGGACCCCGAACTTGGCTGGCGCTTTGCAGGCCACGTGCTTGCCATCGATGGCTCCAACGGTGTGGGGGAAGTTCCACACTTCTGATAACCGATGCTCTGCAACTTTCTTCCACCTTCTTCAGTGGAGGGGCACTGGAGGAGCTCCTCCACATATTCTTCGAATTGAGGGCCTCCACTTCTCTGACCACAATGCTGATGGTGTTGTGTGGCACCCTCCAGCCGTACTGCAGCCTCCTGTAGGTGGTCCCAGAGGCCAGGTGGTGCAGAGTCAGTCCCACCTTGAGCCCAGGGTCCAGGCTGGCTGGAAGTTGGTGCTCTGCTTGGTCAACCTGGATGTCAGCCGCTCCAACTCATCAAAACATGGCTGGAGGCATCCTCATGAAGTTCTGGAATGCACGAGGTCTTCGTTCCTCAGCTCCACCATCAGCTTGCTGTAAAGTCCGTACTCTGCTCTTCTGGCAAACCTATCTTCGGACCCCAGACTTTTTTTGGGTGGCTCTTTTTCTTCCCGTAGTAGAGTTCACAGAGCCTGTAGATGGTTTTGCACTGTTGCAGCAGGATGGTGGCTGCCGAAAGGAGTTTGTCACAATCCACGGTGGACATGACTGGATCTGTGGAAGAGGAAGAGTCAGAGAAGGCTGCAGAGGTCTGCACAGTGGGCTGCTGCGTGCTGAAAGTGAGATGCAGATGATTTGCTCCGCCTTTTTTATAGGCAGTATAGGTGTCCTTTGCATCCTCTAGCATCCTCTAGGCATCCTCTAGCATCCTGTAGACATCCTTAAATATCTGAGATAGGTCCCCTCTGCGAACGTTTTTCTCGTTTAAACGCTTGTTTCCACTTGACAATCCATTCTGCATCTGTTCTGCGTCCGTTCCGCTTCCTCCCTGCGTCCAGGCAGATGCCAAGTTGCGCGGATGCGTAGCGGATGCCTAGCATATAGCGCATGCGTAACGGATGCGTAGCAGATGCGTAGCGGATGCCAGAACGGATGAACTGGATACATTTTCCACGCAAAAGTTTTAGGCAGCCCAAAACTTTCTGAGCCGGATGAAACGTCAATAGACGGATGCTGGACGACAGAGAGGAAGCAAAACGGAGGCAGTGAGTCATCGCCTGTTTCTCGAACGGATGGCAAGGTTTTTTGTCCGTTTTACATCCTCTTTGCATCCGTTGGTTCGGTGTGACATGGGCTTAAGTTGCTTAAGCCCATTCTAGGTGGCTGGAGAGTCACCTAGAATGGATGTTAAATTCAAAGGTCCTTTCCAGATTTTAATAGATTAGGAAGAACTGAGCCCTGGTGATACAGTGGTTAGAACGCAGTATTGCACATTGACTCTGCTCACTGTCAAGAGTTTGATCCTGACCAGCTTGTGGTTGACTTGGCCTTCTATCCTTCCGAGGATGGTAAAATGAGGACCTAGATTGTCAAGGAAAATATGCTGACTCTACAAATTGCTCAGAGAGTACAGTAAGGCACTATGGACCAGTATATATGTGCTATTGTGATTGCAACTCTAGAAACTTACTACTCTAGAAAAGAAAGTTTTGCTAGATACATTATACTTAATTTGGAATGATCAAGAGGGCTTCAATATTCAGGCAATAAGATTCTCTCTAATTTAGGAATATTATGAAGGCAGTTTTGGTTCGTAGATCTAACAAACACATCAACTAAATAAAAACTGACCCACATTCAAACATTTTTTTTCTTCTTATCTACTTGATGACTGTATGCTTATTATTTTGACTGCCCAGATTGCCTTCCTAGTCTCAAGAGTTCAAGACACTACACAGGAGAAATTCTAAAGTATACCGTCAATGCTGCTGAAATTTGTTAGGCTAAAGTAGTGATGTCTTAACTTTGGCAACTGTAAGACTTGTGGATTTCAGTTCCCAGAATTCCACAGGCAGCATGTCTGGCTAGGGAATTCTGGGAGTTGAAGTCCACAAGTCTGAAATTTGCCAAGGTTGGACACCCCTGGTCTAAAGATTAGAGCTGGTACAAGACTCAGTCTGATTTGCAGTATTGTTTCCTAAAAGCAGTGAAAGTCTTGGATTAATAAATAAAATCTCTTTCTTCCACTCTCTGTATCACAAACCAAGAAAAGCTGCTTGGAATAAAAAGGTTTTCTTGAAGAAATGGAAGCCAGAAGTCCTTTCATGCCTTCCTGTTTGTTCACAAAATAGACAAAATCACTCACTTAAAAGCATTAGTGTTTTCAAAAGAAAATGGATGTTTTGTTGTGTTTTTAACACATTTTCCTAACGCAAAAGAAGTCAGAAGAGAAGAAAGAAAAAAAAAAAGTCATTCCAAAATCTTTTGTAACAGAATATGCTGTCAAGTATACTTTGGAAGCAAAGAAGAGAGAATAAAAAAACTTTGGAGATAAACTACTTTCTGAATGTGTCAAAAGTAACTTTTCTCAAGAAAGAATTGAAGTTAGTTGTATGCAAATTTGTATGCAAATAAAGACTAATATTTGCCACTAAACCTGAAAGAATATATGTAATTTTGAAATGCATTTTCATGGCTCCTTTAAAATAAAATTGCAGCATTGATGGAACAGCCCTATCGGCAGGGGTGGGATTCAAAATGTTTAACAACTGGTTCTGTGGGCGTGGCTCAGGTGGTGGACATGGCTTGGTGGTCATGTTATTGGCTGGGTGTGGCCAACTCAATATCACTCACATTGAGGCACGCATCTCCTTGCCTGGCCTCTCATGACTGTGGGGATGCTAAAATAGTCGTACATGAGAAAAATGGTCATAAATCACTTTTTTCAGTGCCATTGTAACTTTAAATGGGCACTCCACACAAGCAAAGTACCAGCAAAGGAGGGGAAAAATACTCAACAGATGTTCCAGAGACAGAAGTCTAGTCCTGCCAAGAATGTGATAAGGGTTAACGGAGAGGCAGTTTGTGTAAGCAACACCAGAATGTTTCCTTCCTGCCTTCCTCACAGGATTAGGCCAGTAATTTTTTCTGGCAACCGGTTCTCCGAACTGCTTAGAATGTTAACAACCAGTTCTAGCGAATAGATACAAACTGGTAGAATCCCACCCCTGCCTATCGGGGAGATGAAAGGCATATAAAATAAATACCTCAACAAACAAACAAACAAATAAACAGGATCTGTCACTTTATCCTTTAAAAAAGAGAAAAACACACCAGGAGTTGACAGCTTGTAAAAGGTAACCTTTGGCATCTCATCAACCAGAAAATAAAACATGGTTCATTACAGGTCTGCAAAAGGGATGTTTCCTAAGGATAGGATGTTTTTCAGATGTTCTACAAAGATGAATTTAGACTTAGAATAACTTTCTTGTCATTTTGAATGTACATTCATCAACATACATTAAGATGAAATTTCATTGCATACAGCTCTCAGTGGGTCTCCACCTCCAACATACCCTGCATAAACATGACAAAATAAATAAATACAAAATTATGCATCTACCTGTATATATTATATGACACAGAGAAACAACATCGTCTAGTTTGGATGTATACATGTACATGGTGAGAGAAACTAATCTTGCAAGTTTACCAAATGGATGGCATCGGGAACAAAGCTGTTACAGAATCTGGTAGTCCTACTAGAAATACTTCAAAACCTCCTCGCAGAGGGGAACAAGAGATAAAGAAAGGTGGAGTTGTGTAGGCGTGCTTATGAAGTGTTAAAAGAGTCAATGTCTAAATGAGTAGACTAAATCCTCTTGGCAAATTTTAGTTAATTTCAAAGGTTTTTTTTAAAAAGCTTAAAGAAGAGACACACATTGTACACAGCAAGAAAAAAAGTCAACTTCCTCCATCCATTTGCTAGGCTACCTGTAAACTGAATAGCCAGATAGGTCTAGAGTAGACCCTGAGTGACTCCTTCCCCATCTGCTAATGTACTATGTGGCACAAGACAAATTAACCCCAGCATGATCTTCTGTTATTGTAATTACAATATGAAGCTTACAGTTTATTACATGTATCATTAATCAAGTTTGAATTCAGCACGTGTTTGCTAATATGTTAAAAGAGTCTTGATCAAAGGCCATTTTCTCTTCATTTCTTTTTTGATGATGAATCTAGAAGACAACTTCTGTAATTTTGTCCTGTTAAAAAAACATGGCTCAAAGTTGACAATGTTCAGAATTCAAATATTGATTTCTCATAGGAGCCTCTGGATAACCATCTCCTGGTGAAGATGTTGTGCCAGATCTGACTTTGCTATACTTAAATTATTTCTCTTCTACATACAGGTTTGAAAAGCTTGAGAGTATATGTTTTCTGTAAAATGGGGCTTCATAAATGCAACAATAAAGATTCTAGAACTCTGGAATGATCACTAGCAGACACAAAAGTGTATATTGTTAAAAGTCACTGAAACCTATTGCCTCTTCTTTCCTTTTTTTTATTGTGATGTTCCAGTTTGGATTATCTGTTATCTTCATTAATTGATGACAAAATATATTACATTAGGAAGAAAATGGGTTCAGCATGATTCTAAATATGGTTTCTCAACAGTTATATTATTGAGTTGAACAAGATTTACTCCCAAGTCAGTGGATACAAGCATGACTGTGATTGTGTTCTGACCCACGCCCTTTTCCAACAAATCAAACACAATCTAAAAGGAACAGAAACCTTACAATTAGCTGTGATAAGCACAAGCCTTGCCAAACTGTGCAAGACTTGCCAAAAGATAACAGACATTAAATAATTTGCAGCATAAGAGTCTTTAAGCACAAACTCAGGATATTGGAATGTCCATGAGGCTGAAGTTTCAAAATGTTTTTGCCTTCTGCAAAGTACGTTCCTTTCACAGCTGGCTTTTATCTTCTTGAAGGAGGGGCCATTACCTTGCAGCCTCACTCCTGAGTTGCCCATGTTGTTGTAGCTGTTCTTTCCTGCGAGCAATCCTGTGTGCACAGGCACTTAGCACAGGCTTCTTGGGAACCTCCTCATCATTGCTGCCAGCCCTCACAATCTCTGAAGGCAACAGTCTACTCTCTAATGGTCCTGGCCTCTCAACTGAATCCTCACTCTCCTCAGCCATCCGCACCTGCTGCTGGCTAACCATAACAGCTTGCTGCTAATCATATCTGAGGGAAACATGTTGAAGAATACTGTCTGGGTCTGTTTTACTACTTTGTGAAGAAGAATTGGGCTTTGGGACAATAGTTTTACTTGAACATGAACATATTTTTTTTTACTTTAATATGAATATACGTGTCAATTGTTATTTTTGGCTCTTTTTAGAACACGGAGGCAAAAGAAACAAGGACCTTACTTCCAAAGATCTGGAAGGGGATAACCCATTTAAACGTCCTTTTCCAACTGCAAAATTATTTCTGGCCTTGGAAGAATAAATATTGCCATTTTTCCTATGGCTACTAGAAGGGTTCTCATGATGACTTTAGGAATACAGCACCAAGTGCAATTCAGGGCCTTTATAAAGATTTAACAGAATAACAGAGTTGGAAGGGATCTTGGAGGCCTTCTAGTCCAACCCTCTGCTCAAGCAGGAGACATTTAAAGGGTTTCAGACATTTAGAGGATTAATATTGCTACTTCCACACAGCAACTGGTTCAATTTTCTAAGAAGTTGCTCAAAAATGTGACATAGCTAATATTTAAAAATATTGGAATTGTGCTCCATCAACTAATGAACATTTATGTTCTCATGGTTCAAGGGTTCCTTAAGAACTGCAGAACAAAGAGAAGGTGGGATGAGCAAGGATAAGGACAAGAAGAGGAAAAAAAATACATGTGGATCATTATTATCATAATTATCAGGGTGAACCGAATTGTATTTTGAAATATGTCCTATTTCTGTCTATATAATCCTGCAGGAGGTGTCGTTCAAAAAAAAGTTTTTTTTAAAAAAATGCTAGCCTTGTATAATTGAAAAGACATACAATATCAAACAATAAACCTTTTTGCTTCTTTCACACATAAGAAATATTTCTTATTTACACAGGAGTTTTAAATGTAATAATCTGAGGTTTTTCTGTATAAGTAAGCAAACAACCAAGCCAAAATGAATGCAAAATCTTCTGCTGTACAACCCACACCAAACTGTCCAAATTTACTTTTCCTTTTAAATGGCTTCACCTCATATGTTTATTGCTTACCGTTAAGAACCTTCTCAATCTTTCTTATTCTGACATTTCCAGTCAACTTGCGTGATTTATTTTTTCTTGACTAAAAGCTTTTTATTTTGAAGCCCATACATTTCATGTTTTTATATATATATTTCCCTATAAGTTTGACATGAGAACCAGTTTTCTCCAAAGATTAAGGCAGTGGACTAGAACCTGGGAGACCCTGAGTTCTCATCAAACCTAATTTGAATTGGATAGATCACCTTTTGTGGATTTGTCTTCAAAGCTCCATTTTTTTTTACTATTTTGTGTAGAACAGGGGTGCTAAACTCAAGGCCCACTGGCCACATCTGGCCCACAGGCTGCTTAGATCTGGCCCGCAGGGCCAACCTGGAAACAGCAGGCTGGCCCATAGTGCCTCTGCCAATGATAATGGAGCTCAGGAGGGATGCATGCAGCCCTCCCAAGCTCCATTTTTGCTGGCAGAGGTTTGCAGGAGGCCATCACAGCCAAAAACAGAGGCTGGGAGTCTGTTTTCGCTGGGAGAGTGCTTGGCCTGCCACACAAGTGACATCGAGCTGACAATGCTCATCTTGGCCACGCCCATCCCGGGGGGCCCTGAAGTAAAATACACAATCCTGATGCAATGAAATTGAGTTTGTCCTTAATGAAATCGAGTTTGATACCCCTGGTATAGCAGAATTGGAAGAATAGATTTATTTTTATGTGTACATGTAAAGAGAGAAATTCTCAATAAAAGAAATGCCTTTGAATCAGCTAACAACTTCTTTGCATGCATGGTATTTGAAGAAATTAAAACCAGCATGCAGTAAAAGCCAATTAGCAATCCAAACTGAACCAAAGTTACACTTAGTTTTATTTGCACTGCTAGATAATCCCCCTCTATTTTTAATGCTTTCATTAACAGTTATAATTTAATATATGTGTGTGCCCATTTTTTAAGTTCCTAAACTAGTAGTCCAATCTAGTATAAAATCACCTCTGGTATTAAACTTCTCTTATATTAATTTAGTATTTTATCCTGTCAGGAAAAAAGTACCTTCCTGAGGACTAATTAGGAGCAAGAGATCATCCCTTTGATTTCAAAGCAGCACATGAGGGTCTCAATTTTCTGAATGATCTGCTTCAAATCATATGAAACAGATGAAGAGATTTGGCCTGCTTTAAATTGATGATGTGGTTTTTTTCTTTGTTTGTTTTCCAGAAAAATACAATCTATAGTTTTCTGGAGAAATTGCTCAAAGCTATCAGAGTTCTTAGCAAATTATTATTATTAATATTGCTATTATTATTGTTGTTGTTGTTGTTGTTGTTGTTGTTGCCATGAAAGTTGTGTGCATATATGTGTTAAAGTGATAAGCTTGTTCTCCAGAAATTGACTTAGGTTGAAGTCTTAGAGCTGGCTATGTTGATCAAATTGAATTTTGCTCTATAGGGTTTGCTTCTAATTAGGAAAGACACCTGAGTTCACCATTAAGCGCTAAAGAAAACTAGATTATTGGAACTAAGGACATTTTTTAATGAAGGTACACCATATTATTTGAAGTAAAAATGCACTTGTCATTATCCTTGGCATGTTGTGAAGTGTTTCATGAACTTTGCTACCAGAAACTTGGGTCTTGAGTAAAGATGCAAAATGTTAAGAAGGTAATAAAAAGAAATGAGATTTGTTTGGGGGAATGTAGCAAAATAAAACCAACCTGCCTTGTGGATTTATAAGGGGAAAAGAGAAATAACCCTCTGCTTCACACATCTGACAACATAAATCCAGACTGCATACAGAAAATGAAGCTGACATAAAGTATGTCTTCATATCTTACATCATTCTGAAATAAATACTGGTGACCTTATCCAGCCTTGACTGATAAAATACAGCAATAAAGCTGTATCTTGGAAGATTACACTTCTGGTCAAAGTAGTAAAATGTGACCTTATTCCATTCATTATATTAATCCAGGCATAAAAATTGCATACAAACAATTAAAGACTTATTGGCTATCCTAATAATAAGCCTTTTAGCTATGATATAAACCAACCCTAATTCTTCTCACCATTCTAAGAGATATGTTGAAATTTGCAGGAAAAAAATAATTCTTTGATTTTTCAAATATTGGTTCTGTACAGATATTTTATTTGCCATTCACATCAAGGAACAGACTTAAATTACTCTTGTGCAGTCTTGTGCTAATATGGATGGTGAAACAGGTATTTTATGAATCAAATGAATCTTGACTCCTGGCTATTGTGGCATGGAGTTCATATACTTGCTTTGGCAACTTTCAGAAATGGCTTACGCTTGTTTCCTTTCCAGGGCTTAGGGAGTATGATTAGCTCAAAGTCATCAAGGACGGGAATACAATCTCTCACACCATCACACCAGAACAATTACTCAGTGAAAAAACTTGCCTCCCAAAGTTGTAAATGCTCCAATACTGGAAATTTTTAAGAAGAGATTGGATAACCATTTGTCTGAAATGCTACAGGGTTCCCTGCCTAAGTAGGGAATTGGACTAGATCTTCAAGGCAGGATTGGGATTCAAATTTTTTAACAACCAGTTCTGTGGGTGTGGCTTAGGTGGTGGGCATGGCTTGGTGGTCATGTGACTGNTTTTCAGTGCCATTGTAACTTTAAATGGTCACTCCACACAAAGTGCCAGCAAAGGAGGAGAAAAAACTCCAGAGACATTCCTGAGACAGGACATCTAGTCCTGCCAAGAATGTAATAAGGCTTAACAGAGAGGCAGTTTCTGTAAGCAACACCAGAATGTTTCCTTCCTGCCTTCCTTGCAGGATTAGACCAGTAATTTCTTCTAACAACCAGTTCTCTGAACTGCTTAGAATGTTAACAACCAGTTCTAGCGAATAGGTCCTGCTTCAAGGTCCCTTCTAGCTGTTCTATTCTATTCTATTCTGTTCTGTTCTGTTCTGTTCTGTTCTGTTCTAGGCTCCATTAGGGTCATTCCTTAAGGACTCCCTATAGATCTCTCTGTTTTATCACCACTTATTAAAAAAATCTCAATGATCCTGTGCAGTTGCACACCTTCTTATCCCAAAAGTGCTTTTTCAAGAGGCAACTGGACTTTCTAATTTGTCTGTGAAGATGTTTTGCTTCTCCATCCAAGAAATTTCTTCAGTTCTGACTGGGTGGTGAAGTATGGAAGGATTTATATTCCTTTCAGGCAGCTGGTCATTTGCATTCTTTTAGATAATTGTTGAGGCCACTTGGAGGTTTATCTGTGTCCTCAGAGTCACCTGAGTAGTGCAAATAGGTGTGGAGCCTTCTTGCAACTGCTGAAAGGACTGTGTTGTAGACTGGAGATAGATGATATCCCCTCCCCTCTGTTGCAATTTTGATATAGATGGCCTCTTTGACACCTCTTTCAAACTAGCAGTACTCTCTGTCCAAAAGGTGGATTTCGTTCAAAAGAATGACCTTTTGTCTTTTAAATGCAGATGGACTACCGAATCTTCTCCTGATGGGTTTGTTATCAACATTGTGCCATGCGTTTATGAAGTGTGCTAATCTTTCTTGGCTTAAATTAACATTTTGGGATGCTTGAAAATGGACACAGAAAGGAATGGAAATAAAATTTATTTTGAAGAGCAGAGGTATTCATGAAATGCTGGGGTTGGGGACAAGCAGTTTACAAAACTGCTTATTTCATCATGCCTTTTAAAATACTAAGGTCTCCTCACTAGTCAGTCATGAAGGGTGCCAGAATTCAATAGTGTTTTTTTTTAATGTGTGTGAGTTTTATTCAGTAAACAACATTAAACATCTGGGATTTTATTCAAACTACTCCTAAGGGGATTTTTTTTTTCCCATAAGAAACGAGATGATATGCCTTTTACAGCTGGAGGAGGGGACCCAACCCTTCAACCTGGCAATAGCAAATTTTGTCCTTCTTCTGAATAAAGATAAATCAACCAAGACATTGACTTCATATTAATATTATCTTTTATGAAATCCCAGCCGAGAAGCCACCAGACAACTATACAAACAATAGCAGTGCTAGAGGGGAGAAATGGGGAGAGGCTAGGAAAAAGACCCTCAAGGAGCAAGTTTTCAGGGCTATATGCAAGGGATTTGCTTTTTTAGAGGTTAATGGGATTAATGCCTTATCTCAGATACCTGAAAACTCTTATTTATATCTGTTTCCATGTGTGACTTCTGGTATTAGCAAAGTCAAAGAGATTTTACAGTTTCCATTAAGGTGAGTTTTTCCCTCTGGATCTTTGAAAAGTTGGATTATGAGTAGGAACACGTAGCAAAGGATATTATGACCATTAAAAAAATCTTTGTGTTTGAGGAACTGGATTTTCTTTTCTTTCTTTCTTTCTTTTTTCTTTTTAAAAAGAGGGTAACTTTTCTCTCCTCTGGCTCTTATCACAGTGTTAATGTAATTGATAACTTATCTATTCATCGCCATATTTTGCACTATTCCATCAAAACAACCCACCCAATCCACTTTTCCCCCCACAAAGTAATTTCAATACCATTGCACATCCTGATCTCTTGAGAGAAATGATCCATAATTCAGCAACAGGCAACATGCACTGCATTAGAAAAAAAAAAGATTTCAAGTGCAGTTCTCAGTCTCCTGACATATGGAAGAAGGACATGTTGTGAACATGTTACACCAAAAATATGCTGGCATTAGCAGTCTTCAAGCACTACAGAAAAATAAGAGTTGCCTCCCTCTTTCCCTGGGACAGGTTCTTTGGAGCTGTCCCATGGTTGTAACATCTGATCTTTTGTTTGAAAAAAACAGGAACATTTAGATTATTTTTATTATTAACCCACTTAGGGGATTAATACCCACTTGGGATTGATTTGACAGGTAGAAGCAATACAATAAATAAATACGATCAATTAATAAAATAATGCAATAAATTAATAAATGATAAAGCTGTGTATACTATACAGGTAGTCCTCAACTTATGGCCACAATTGGCCTCAGAATTTCCATTGTTAACCAAGGCAAATCACTGCAGTTGTTAAATGTATCAGGCAGTTGTTAAGCTTTCCCATGGGCTTTACTCGCCAGAAGACAATTGATTTTGGATCCTGGGATACTACATTCATTATAAATACATGCTAGTTGCCAAGTGCCCAGTCCTTGATCATATGACATGCTGTGACCATTATAAGTGTGAGGACCATAAATAGTTTTTTTACTTGCTGTTATAATGTTGAACATTCACTAAACAAATGGCTGTAAGTTGAGCACTACCTTTATACAACCAATGATCCAAGAGTCTATCCACCATGGTGGTGGAATCTCTCTTTCTCTCTCTCTCCCCCTCTTTCCCTCCTCCCTCTCCATCCATCCATCATCTACCTATCTATCTATCTGTCATCATCATCATCATCATCATCTCTATCTAATCTATCTGTCTATCAGATAGCTGGATCTGTCTCCAAATAATGAAGGCATATTCCGTTCATAGACTGTCTACATAAACATAAAGAATAATCAGACAGATAGACATCTTCCCATATTTGTTAAGGACCCAGATTGTTGGGTGCAATATGCTGACTCTGTAAACTACTTAGAGAGGGCTGTAAAGCATTATGAAGCGATATTATTACTGCTAATCCAAGAAGACATTCTCGGCACCAACTGTAATACTGTTGTGCTAAAACATGCTCTGTAGTGCTCACTAATAAAATATTGATTTTGAAGCTGTCAAAAGATCTGCATTTTAAGAAACTAGATGTTTGATGTTTAAACTAACTTAAGAATTATCTGGAATGTTGATGTCCCAGGACATCAATGCAGGCATTCTGGTGAATGCATTAAGATTAGAAGTGGAAGAGAGAGACAAGGCTGCCAACAGTAGCCTCCTCCTTATATCTCCCATGTATAATTCTCCATTCCGTACAGGAGGAATTGTACCTAATTTCATTTGAATTTGTAGAGAATATTTTCTCAAATGTTTTGAGAGCTCTACTGATGTGCAAGAAAATATGAACTCCTACTGGATTTTGTCATCTGATATTGCAAGGTCTCAGATTAAAGATACTGGAACAATCAGGGGATGTATGAATTCAGACCACATCCCTCTATAACCAGCAGATGCAGTCTCAAAGATTCCAAAAGAGCACATATTGTGACACAAGTGCATCTCTATAGAAAGGCCAATTTTGTGTGTTGGAGGTTGGAGGAGGAGGTGAATGATCACACCACCAAGCATTTGTCAGTTTGTTCTTATACAATGTGGGCAACTGCAAAATTAGAGGTAGAACAGGGGTTGGCAACCTTAAACACTCAAAAAGCTGCAAAGGTCCTAACCGGAAATCTCCGATTCAATTATGGAGACATATTGGTTCACCCACCATAGAGTCTCCTCCTGGCACAGCATCCTTTTTCCTCTACCTGTCCGAACTGAAAGCCCTATCAATTGACTGGCAACAGGGAGCCGCAGCAGAGGAATGAAAGAGCCACATGTGGCTCCAGAGCCACGAGTTGCTGACCCCTGAGCTAGAAGATGGCCTATGGCCCAAAGGTTATCTTCCTTGCTCTATCTTCTTCAAGCCTTTTTGCATTCATACATCTTGAGTCTTCTTGATGAGCAAACAGGAACAGAGATGAGTATGCCCCATAAAAACCCATAGGAGGTTAATGTGATCCAGACTGGCCAGGATTGGTGCAGTTAGTAACAGCCAAGCTTCCTGTCCTTGCATGTCATATTATCCTTTTAGCTCTGGCAACTGAACCCAAGTCTTCTCCTGAAGAGCAAGCATCAAAGACTACATACCAATTGCTAAAGAGGACTGTCATTCTCTTCTACTGGATTCTTCAGGGATGTATCATGGATTTATGGGTCATGGAGAAGACATGCCAATGGCTTGATCCAGGAGAGCTTCCTGGTTCAAGGATTTTCCTCTTCTTCTCTGCTAGGGGTTCCAGATCAACTGTAACAGGTTGACTCATCCAATCTTTGCATCGTGGATGGAGAGTCTTTGTGTTACAGCCTTGCTAAGTTTTCTGAGGGAGACCCAGTTATCCTTTCTCCCTAGTCACGATTAGGCATGTCACTTAGGCAATGTCAAGGAAGAGAAAGGTTTCCTCCCTTTTTTCCTCCCTTACAGTTGACCTTGTCTAAACAGACATTAAATTTTATAGCTCCCTACATTTTAAGAGCAATTAAAATCAATCAAACAGGAGACTGGGTAACTCAGGGGACTGCCACAGGCTGCCTTCTTCGAATTCTCTGCCAACTATACTTATTACAGGTCTGACGTGGAGTCACAGCGAAGTCATTATGAAGTGATGGTATGTAATTCTGGCGGGGATGATCGAGGGTGGCCTCTTGGGAGACCTTAAAATAAAAATTTAAAGAAGAGGACAAAAGAGGGCATACCATTGCATAATATTTGCATATACTAATTATGCAGTATAAATGCCACTTTTAAAAATAATTACCATGTTTTAAATTGAAAAAAAGAATACATCAGCTCATAAGGAAGACTGCAAGGAGTTGATATTGTTTTACTATTGAGATACTGAGCTTGAGAGGCAAATTTGGGGCACCAGCATTATAACTTGCAATTGGCTTAAGTTATTAAATAGATGAGCCTTTTGGTTAAAAAAAAAAAAGGCCCCTTGAAGTTGCTCCCCATACCAGTTTCTCCTGGATAAACTATAATAAAATTGTCTACAACAGAGGTCACCAACCTTGCAGACCTCAAGGAATCATAAAATTCAATAATTTTAAAATCCACAGGACCACTATATGAATCCAGAGCCACACTCTCTGAAGCGCCTGGACTCCCAGCTGACAGGATGGAAGTCTTCAGGCACCTTAGCTTGGCCAACCTGTTTCTGCAACCTTAAACATTCATAAAGAGCCATTTCGGCCTGTTTCCCAAACCAAAACAACCAGGGAGCCACAAAATATCAACTCAATGTCACTCATTCCCATCCAGGCACATGACACCCCCCAGCAACCCTACCCAGGTTAGTCTACAGTAACCGTTCTTTCTCTATCCTTGCTATTGACACATTAAACTGCCATGCTTTAAGAATGGTTTAAAATGCTCTACTAAGTTCGCCCCAACTTCTACACTGCAGATTAAGGCTCCAAAGTGCCTTAATCTTGATGTCCGAGAGGCCTTCTCGGATTGGCTATTAAGGGAACCAATCCGATTGCCCGCCTGATGGCGGAACACTTTCAAAGTACTGATTGGCCACAAGCGCAAGAAGCCCACTATAAGAAGGGCTTGCGTGGCTTGTGTTTTGTTCCGTTAGCCATTGCCTTACTTGTTTTAAATAAAAGAGTTGTTGTTGGAACCCGTCTCGCGCAACTTATTTCCGATGGGAACACTGGCAACGAGGATGGATCATTGTAGAAGAGCAAGACTGAAGCACATGGCAATCAGAACCGAGCAAAAGAGATGCCGGTAACAACGCCGCCCACACCATTCAATTCTCATGAGGAGATTGGGAGTCGAATATCGACGCTTTCTAATGTTTTAGAGAGCAACGAACTGGCAGGAGATATCGACAAAGGAAAAGGCTGCTTCCTTACACACTGCAGACCAGCTGTTTTTAAAATGGCAAAGCGTAGCCAAACCAAGAACGTTAAACAGATGATTGGCCCGAGCTGACAGAATGGTCCGAGCACATTATGACTGTGGTCTCCAACTGATAAAAAAGGTACGAGTTCTACAAAAGGACCAAAAAGAAGATAAGACCGTCGGAGAATTTGTAGCAGCCTGAGACACATCGGAGGAGCCTGCGAGTTCCAGAACTGGATGAGGCCATGGAGGGACTGCGTGGTCCTCAGGTTGAAGACGCTATACTTCAGAGTAAGCTGCTAAACAGACCGAAACATCACTGTGGCTGGCCATCGCCAGAAGGCCACCGTCGCCGAAACCAGCAAAGAAACTTCACAGCCACTTTTGTGCCAAATGAATTCAATATCCAGATCTGCCCAAATCAAACCAGAGAAAGAAGGTGGAGGGAAGCAAGAAACAGCCCAAAGCGACCCCCCACTATGAAGATCTCGACTCCCCGAGCGACCCACGATACGACAATGAAAAGATGTCCATAGACTTCAATCAGACAAGAAATGCAGGAAAAAAGAAGAACAGGCAGGATTGTCCAATGTGCTGGATGCAGATGGCAACCACCATGATCTGAATGGAGCGTTCCTAATCTCAGAGCTTGTAACAAATGGGGCACATGAAAAGGCGTCTGCGAAACAAAAAAGAGCCATAGTCCTAAAGAGCGTGGCAGCAACCTCCCCCAGACATGAAGAGAGACAAAGCAAAGGAAGCAGATGGAACCGAGGATAGTAGAAGTAAAAGAACGAGTGACAGAGAGGAAACGCCACCAGACGTACAAAGGAAATTGCCAGAACAGCAAACCGTGAAAAAAGGTCTGGATTAGAGTGAACACGAGGAACCTTGTGAGATGGAAGTCGCATCCGGATCCTTTTTATTCCATGGTATCTTTGGAAACACCATCCAACGGCCTGATACCGAACATCAAACAAAAAGAACTAGAAAAAAAACCAAAAACTGATCTTAAAGGACTACCAGGAAATCGAATCCCGGTCGTGGGCCTTACATATTCCTCATCGAATTTAAAAAATCATGCTAAATTTTGCCCTGAACACGTCGACCATGAATTGTGCCCTTAGCCTGCTAAGGAATCAAATGGTTCGCGCTCTGGAAATCGGATGACCGGGATCAACGGCATCGTGTAGCCAACGGAGAAGAGAGTTCTTACAAGTGTCTGGGATGTATTTCGATGGACCCTAGGCAAAGTACAGAGGACCCCAATTCGTTTAGATAGACCAAATCACAGCCCACCATACATTGTGGGCTCCCAAAGCCCAGATTCGTCGTCCCTTTGCCTTCAAACCAAAAATTACAAACAACTTAAACAAACTATATATGCGCGACAAGAAGAGGTTAGAGTCAATTAAAAATCGACCATGCCAGATGAAACACCCATCGTGACCCTGTAAAACCAATGGGTCATGCACACTGTGGAACTATAAGGCAACCCTAAATCATGCGCGTCCAACAAAAACACATAACCCAGGCCGGTAGTGCAACACTTATTGCACATCCCTAGGGGGAGGAAACATTTTTGCGAAGCTTGATCTCGCACAAGCATACCAACAACTACCGTTGACCCAACTACCGCAGAGGCACAAACTATAGTGACACACAGAGGGTGTTCAAATGCAACCACTCCAGTTCAACGTTAGCATTGTCCCAGCGTTGTTTCCAAAGCCTCATGGAGCCGCTGTTTAAATGGGAATCAAAAGAGTTCGTCCCTTATTTTTGATGACGTTTCTAGTGTCAACAAAAATGCTAACCAACTAGACAGTAGATTAAAGAATTTTTTAGAAGATTCAGAATCGTAGCCTTAAAGTAAAGCGGAAGAAAAATGTGACATAGCCAACCAACCAAGTCGAATTCTAGGCTAACTATAGAGAACAAGGATACACCCCACTGAAAAAAAGATTAAGGCGACAAAGACACACCTAGACCGAGGAAGAAAACTGACTTACAAGAATTCCTAGTCTCATAAATTTCTTACAATGTTTCCCACCCCAAAAAGCAACCGTAGCAGAACCCTTACATCGGTTGTTAGACAAAAAAACTATCTGGAAATGGCACGGAACAAGCAGCATTTTCAAAGTATCAAAGATCTATTAATGTCTAACACCGTTTGATCCAGTATACCAATTACCCCTGCCTTAGATCGGTCACCTGTTGATTCATTGCCTTTTGGAATCGGTGCCATCCTGAGCCACAAGCTACAGGACGGCAGAGAGGCAACCGATCGCCTTCTATTCAAAACGCTTTCCAAAATTGGAAGAGAAGATTAACTCGTCCAAGAAGCCCTCACAAATCAATAGCCATGAGTCAAAAGTTCAAGGAGTTACCTTTATGCAGACTTTTTTGATCATCACTGACACAAACCTCTTTAGGGATCTAGCAGGAAACAAAACTGACCCGAACATTCTGTCGCCTAGAATGACAGGTGGTCGGAATTCTCGCTGCCTACACCTACATGATGATCCACCGCCCAGGGAAGGACCATCACCCATGCAGACGCTTTGAACCTTCCCCGCTGCCCTCACGGAAGACAACCAAGCTCCCACCGTCTCATTCTCCAACTCAAGGCCTGGCCAAATTCTGCCACTAACTCAGCCGAACTCGCTAAAGCCACTGATGAAAGACCCAACTGACAGCTCGCATATCTGCATTGGGTAGTAAGCTGGCGGATGAAAACAAAACCGAGACTTTTAAGCCATTTCGCCCAACCGACAGACTGAACTGTCTCTCGCAGAAAGCCTGTATTTTTGTGGGTGAACAGCGGTGGCCAATCCCTAAAAAAAAAACTACAGGAAATGTTTGTGTTATGTTTGCACGAGGGGCACCCGGGCATAGTTAACATGGAAACCCTGCAGGATTACGTCTGGTGCAGGGCTGGACAAAGACATTGATACGTTGGGTGGCTTACATGCCATGACTTGCCAGAAATCGGAGGGCCTACCCCCCCCCCACCAGGCACCAAAGTCAAGGGAATGCGAAACATCCTGGGGCCCATGTTCAAAGGACTGCATATTGATTTTGCTGGGCAACAAAAGGCAACACCTTTTTGATAGTCGTGGAGCCTACTCGAAACTGTTAGAAGTCATAATTATGGCTTCCATGACCACCGAGGCATGATGAAGCTGTTAGACAAACGTGTTCGCCACGCATGGACGGCCTAATGTATTAGTGTCAAGACATGTGCCCCAGGTTACCGCGTTGGCATTCGAGCAGAATTTTAGCTGCACAGGCCGATCGACACGCCTTGATAGCCCCGGCTCATCCGGCTGCCAATAGGCAGGCTGGAACGATGTTTGGTACCACTAAGGAGGGCTAGAAAAAAATGGACAAGGGGACGTGCAAGAAAGAAGCTAAAACCACTTATTAACCATGCAAATATATTCCCTGGCAGCACAACCAACAAGAGCCAGCAGAAACTCGTTAATGGGTAGGAAATTGCATTCCTCACTTGACAGACGCACCCCACTTTTACCTGGGATGAACCCCTGATTTCCTCCAGCAAATACCACCGCATTCGAGATAGTGACCTGTCATGGACCGTTTATGCAAAAAACCTCACCGGGGACCTGTTATGTCTCCCAGCACAATCACCTAAATCACAGGCCCCGTCTTATCGACTTATATTAGCGAACGGAAGAGAATGGAAGCGCACATCGACCAAGCTTCGTTCCGCACCCTAGAACGCAACACTACACCCGCCAAAAAAATAATAAAAGAACCAAAAACAACAGAGGGGGGAAAATAAAAATAATAAAAAAAGGAAGAGACAAACCTCCATGAACACGACAAAAACAAAACAAATCAAAAAGAGCACTCTACGATAGATGGAAACCCCAAAGAGAAGTCGGGAGCAGAGAATGAAGCGAGGCCTTTCCTGGAAGGAGACAGCCAGGCCAGCTCAACCAACCCGACGAACCAGGAGGAGTGACGGAAGCCATCTCAACCAGCCCGAGACCGAGAAACTCAGGCAGGAGCGGCAAGGCTGACTCACCCTTCCAGGAGGTTCCATGGAGAAGGCACAGAAAGAAAGCAATCCCATCCGAACTGCTTGAAGACCATGCTGAGACTGAGCTGCAAAGGTCAACCAGGACTCAAAAAAGCCCCACCTACCTGCATGACTATGTGATGCACGTTGGACGAAACCAAAGGGGGAGGGCTGTTGTGTATGGAACTTGGTAGGTTCCAAGTGCCTTAATCTGATTGACTGAGAAGGCCATTCTTGGATTGGCTATTAGGGAACCAATCCGATTGGCCCACCTGACAGCGGGAACAATCAAAGTACTGTCATTGGCCACAAGCTGCGAGCAAGCCGCTATAAGAAGGGCTGCCGCAGCTTGGGTTGTTGTTCCATTACCATTGCCTTACCTGTTAAAATAAAAGAGTTGTTGTTGGAACCCAGTCTCGCACAACTTATTTCCGAACGGAACAGATTTATATCCCCCCCAACATGCCATGTTCATTTTAGGCTGTAGGCTTAAAAACTATTCAAAATGAATTCAAGCTGGCAAGCCTTCAGGTTCTCAAAGAAGCCTGCAATTTACAGAATTTAGCTGAAGCACCTGTGGAATTTTTATACCTTTTGTTGTTCTCTCACCAGAAGTTGCACAATAACTCCACCACATAATGACAATTAAATTAAGCATCTTCCACCTACCCACCCAATCCAAAAAAAATCCGGAGTGTGAGATATACAAAGAATGGAACACAAAGAACCAGTGCAACCCAATCTGTCTTGTGTGGTGAAAAAAAGAAAGCCATCAGACTGTATGGCATCGAAAAATAGATCGTAAACTGTATATTAAGTATCAGATAATTTTTCTGACATGTGTTATTAATGTTGCTTTTCTCAAATAATTTCAAAGGTAACTTTTCTGTCTGGACCAGAGGTGGTATTCAGCCAGTAGTGGAAAATTTGAGTAGTTCAGAGAACTGGCAAATGCCACCTCTGACTGGCCCTGCCCCCATCAATTCTCTGCCCCCCGAGTCCGAGCTAATCAGATGAGTCTTCTTTTGTTGCCCTGCACAGGAGAAAGAAGATGGAAAGCAGGTTAGTGGGATTAGGGAATGAGATTTGCAGTAACCTTCCCCCTGGAGTGGGGAGGGAATGGAGATTTTACAGTATCCTTCCCCTATCATGTCCACCAAGCCATGCCATGCCACTAAGCCATGCCCACAGAACCGTAGTAAAAAATTTTGAATCCTACCACTGGTCTGGACCTCAGTTTCCTCACCTCTAATTTTATTTTTATTTTTTTTTAGGAGAGAGAAAGACACAAGGGCTAATCATATTCACAGAGTGGCACTCCAGTCTTTCCCAATTTGGTATTTTCAGAGATTGCAATTTCAGGATTATAATTTGACAGACATCGGGGTTATAATTTCCAACGAAGGATGCTTATATCCAACATATATAGAAGGCACAAGGCCAGGGAAGAATGATGCTTACTGGATGATTTTGTCCACTCCTCAGCTTTCTCTGTTACCCGTGGAAACTAAGAGGGCCACTGAGTTGACAAAACGGCACTCAAGTAGGCCCTGATATGCTTAGCCTGGAAATATTGTATTGGCTCTTTTCTGGAAAAGGAAGATAACACCTGATATTTGGAAGAGGGAAATGGACTGAGAGCACAAGGGCCACATTCACACAACCCTGAACTGGGTGGAACAGAGAAGAGACAAGATCCTACACTCACATCCATGAAAGTTTCAGGAGTTTGGTCATTGAAGTTTGAGCTTGTCTGATTCCAGTTCTATTCTTGTTTCTTTTTTTTTTTAAATAAAACTTCAACTCTATTTAGAATATATTATTTGATTAGAATTATATTCCCATGCAGTTAAAATCACACTGGGATTAAAAACATAGATGAAGGAAGAAGCATGTCAGAGTAAGAAATGCAGGCCAAGCAAGAAAGAGAATGTGCAATTGAATGAATATCATGCATTCATAAATCCCACCGAAGTCAATAGGGCTTAATTCCTAGCAGGTAGGCAGAGAATTGAGGATTTATTTGCCAATTCTTACTCCTACCAAGATTTTGGAGAGAATGTTATGTCTTCCTTGATCCAAGGCCAGAATAAAAATGAATGAGAACCCAAGGTCAGATTTATACAGCAAATAAATAAAAGGGAGCAGGTGAAACTAACATTACTTGATTTGTGCCAACTCAGAAATAAATACAAGAAGTACTCAAATTACAATGTTTTTTTTAGTGACCATTCAAAGTTACAACATCGCTGGAAAAAGTGACTTCTGACCATTTTTCACACTTAAGACCATTACAGCATCCCCATGGTCATGTGATCAAAAAATTCAGACAGTTGGCAATTGACTCATATTAATGATGGTTGCAATGTCCCAGGATCATGCGATCAACTTTTGTGACCTCCTGACAAGCAAAATCAATGGGTAGACCAGAGTCACTTAACAACGGTGTTACTAATGTAGTAACTGCAGTGATTCACTGAACGACTGAAGCAAGAAAGGTCATAAAATGGAGTAAAATTAACTTACCAATTGTCTCATTTAGCAACATAAATGTTGGGCTCAATTGTGATCAAAAGCCAAGGACTACCTGTAATGCTACTTTCAATCAGTAGAATTACTTCAATCTACTATTATTACTATATCCACTTATTGGTTGCACAACAGTTGAAGAAAAAGCTTTTTGAACCAACTTACATCAACACTTGTAAAATCTCACACACAGAAAATAGTGGAATACTATGCATAAAATATAACAAATTATCTTTTAACATATTAAAAGTTTTCTCCTCAGAATTCCCTTCAACCCCCTACTGGTGAAGATGCTGCCCCTGCCATTGGGCCTGCTGTATAATTAAGGAGCTTCTTGATGTCCAACTGATATTAAATCGATATTCATATTTTCCTCTTCAAATATTCTGCTTAGGCTAAAGAGAAATTAGTTCATTTCAAACTGTGATGTGTGAAGAAACATACATTTTCATTTGAAATGACAGTTATTAACATTGCAAATGCATATCACCACTTATTTTTCTTAGGAGAAAATATTCAGCATAATTTAATAGATGATTAGCAATGTAAATTATATTACATCCAGGGTTCTTACCCCATGGCCCTTGCCACTTGTCCTGTGGAATGCTGCTGCATTTTTCATAAATATATTAATATTTTCAAAAGACATCTGGAAGAATTTATATACACAAACTATAAGTATGGAATTTCTGCTTTCCACATTTTATACATAGCAAATGACAGTGAGGAAGGAACCATGTTAAGGAAACATAACATTTTCAAAGCTCAATTTTCTGTTTTATTTTATTTTTTAATATTAAACAAACTTTAGGCAATTGTAAGGGATTTGCTTTCTGTCCTATCAGTCATCTGTAAGGCAATTTTTAATTTATACTTTACAGGATTTTATAAAAAGTCATATTATTTTGACATGTATTTCTGTTATTTTTTAAAAATCTACATTTTCATCATAAGGAGCTGTTTTATTTTGAGTCAAGACATTGGTCTGCAAATTCAATATAACCAGCTGGTACCATTACTAGTTTTTTTTCGTTTCTTTCATGATTTGCCACTGCAATACTCAATTAAATGCCACCATTTAAGGAATGCAACCACTGATTTCTTTGGGAATAGACTTTGGGGTTTCATTCATCCATGATGAAATAACTATAATCACTAGCAAAAGAAAATAAAGAAATTTGAAGAGGGATTCTGAAGAGGTTAAGTTCATGGAGGGAATTAGAACATGTCACTAAAGAAGCATGAAGATATATTGTCTCATATTCTCGGGCAGGGGTCTCCAACCAGGGCAACTTTAAGATTTGTGGACTTCAACTCCCAGTAAAGCTGGCTGAGGAATTCTGGGAGTTGAAGTCCACAAGTCTTAAAGTTTTCAAGACCATTGTTCTAGGGATCTCATGGTTATTCCAGGAATCAGAAATGGGATGAATGATCATTTTATGCAAAATACCTGGTGCTGCAATAAGGGTATTAGTTTTTTTTAAACATTTAAAGGGAACTGGAAGAGGTTCTTTTAAAAAAGATAAATAGGTATTCAAGAGATTATGGGAACTTTGGGCATAAGTCAGTGAAAATATGATTTTAGAAAGGGTCAGTCACTCCAGAAAAAATTTACTGAGAAATCTGGATAACAACCTTCCAGAAAGACTACTGCAGGGGTGGGCAAACTTTTTGGCTCAGGGGCCTTATTGACTTTTAAAATTTGACAGACAAGCCGGGTCAGCACAAGATACGATACATATAAAAAACTGCATTTGTTAACAGTACATATCAAACATCAACAGAAAAAAGCATTAAAGTATTAACATACCTTTTAATGAGAACAGTGTTGTTGATCACTCATTTTTGCCA
>BHFT01018900.1:24091-47417 GCA_004320025.1 Laticauda laticaudata | reverse complement strand
ATTTTTGCCCCTTTTGAGAGCGGATAACAATGGATGGAACATTTTGCTTGTCCGCTGTGTCCTTTTTGCATCCGTTGAGCAGTGTGACATGGGCTTAAGTCTTTGTAGGCAGGTACAAGGTGAATCATACAGTGATCAGAGTGTCCCACAGCTGCTCATGGTAAAGACCCATAAGCATCTTTTACTGTTGTGTAGCAGTAGTCTAATGTATTTTTGCCTCTGGCGGGATGATTGTAAATGGGCCATAAAGTTATTCAGGACCATCATAACTTCTAGAAGTTGCTTTCTTGGATAAGATTTGTAATGACAACTGACCTTTATTAGATCAACACAGTTAACTGAAATTCAATAAAATATATCCAAGCCAATATGTCTGTTAACAAAATCCAATATTAAGAGAAATATTTCATGCTAATCTGAAATATTGGTATTAGAATTAATCTGACACCTTATTTTGGTGGAATAGCACTGTAACAGTGATACGTTCATACTCATTGCATGTAATAAAATATTGCATTGATTTATTTTCATCTTTTGAAACTGTATTAGTCTGGACACTGGTGAATCTAATTTGACATAGAAAACTTGATGAAGAAATGTCATCAAAATAGCTGTCCATTATTCTTGAAATGTTGATGGAATCATGACAGCAACATGCCTAATAAACCTCATGAATATTCATTCAAATTATTTATACTGTCTAGGTGATATCCAGATGACTTTTTGCATCTGTAGACTTCTGTTTCATCAGAGTTATATAATAGATGAAAATGTGAAACAATGACTGACTTTGAGATGATAGTTATCTGTTTCTTTTTGTAGTTTTAATTATTACTAATGATATGGAATCAAATCTATTAGAAACATGAACAAAATCTTGACCAAGTCCCCACATATTTTTTTATTTTTCCTGAAAGAAGCTCTTATTCTGAAGATACTGTCCCTATACATGCTGAAAGTCACTAAGAGAATGGTAAAATTATCCATAACATTTCTCTCTTTTTTTGTCAAAATTACACAAAATTAAAATATCTGGAAAGAAATTAATCAGCTTTATTTTTCAGTTCTCATTTGAATAAAGTTTCTGAATGAATAGTTGCATTAGTTTAGTTATGATTCCATAGTACTATAATATTCTCTGTCTTGGCATGAGTTAAATCATTAGGCCAAAGGATCCCAAAATTTGTTGGTCACAGGAACCCTACAAGTTCCCAAAAGGGGCGCCACAGTGAACTCACTAATTAGAAGTAATGAAAGCCTTCAGATTGAAAACTGGAAAATATTGCTTTCACAATCCATCTGAGTTTTCTATGATGCACTGGCATTTTCTCAGCTTTTTTCCTCCTCTCCCTTTTTTATATCCTATCCTTCAAAATAACAGCACATGTCCTCTTTTTTTTAGTACAGTTTTGTTGGTGTTGGTGGTATAGAATGGTGTGGATGTGACAGTGGAAAAGGTTTACCTTCCCTATTGTTACATCTATGTTTTATTCAACAGATTTAGTTCACTGTTCTGTATGGAGTGGTATACTCCAAATAACATAATCTGATTGGCCAGAAAGGCCAGTGTTGGATTGGATCATTAAGAACCAATCCAAAAGAGCTGCTGAAAGGCAGCAAAGTAAAATAGCTGCCATTGGCTACAAACCAGCAGGCAAGCCTGTATAAAAAGGCTGCCGCAGCTTCAACCAGACTGTTCCATTACTGTTGCTTGTTTAATAAAGACTCTGTTTGTTGGAACCCGGTCTACCTCGTGTTTTTCCGGATGGAACACTGGCGTCGAAGGTGGGATCGTCCTAAACGCAAGACTGAGCAAGACCGGCAGAAAGAATTCCAGGCTAAAAGTGATGGCTGGGAATAACGCGCCGCCCGCACCATTCAATCCCAATGAAGAGGATTGGGAATCATACATAGACCATTTCCTGATGTTTTTAGAGAGCAACGAGATGGAGGAGATCTCAGACCAGTGGAAGAGGGCTGTCTTCCTAACGCATTGTGGACCAGCCATGTTCAAGATGGCCAAAGCATTGGCAAAACCCAGAGACGTGAAACAAATGACCTGGTCTGAGCTTCACTGAATGCTAAAGGCCCACTACACACCGGTAGTGTCAAATCTCATCAAACGGCACGAATTCTACAAAAGGGAATCAAAAGGAAGGCCGAGAACCATCACTGACTTCTGGCAGCTCTCCGACAACTGGGGGAGCTTGCGAGTTCCTGAACTTCGATGAAGCCAGCCGAGATCGAGTTGTCCTAGGTCTGAAGAGACTCTAACTTACAAAAGTAAGCTATGAAAATAACCCAAATATAACCGTGGCTGAAGTGATCGCAGGAAGCCACAGCAGCAGAAGCCGCGGAAAAAGTCAGCGGCCACTATGAAAGCAAATGAACTCAAGGGAAATATGCGATGACCTTTATCCAGAGGAAAGAAGCAACTTCCCACCACAACACGATTCATGAAGACTCTTCGACAGTTCATCATAGAGAACGGAAGATGATATTGCATGAGGTCCACTGGCCTGTACGCCAACAAAAAAGATGGCATGAAAAAAAGGCAATGTGGCTGGCGGGAATGGCTCGCTGTGCTGTTGGGTGAAAACCCCCCTTGAGCCATTGCACATTCCTTTGATTGCCAATCTGCCGAGCTTGCAAGAAGAGGACACATCAAAAAAGTCTGTAGGAATCAAAAAAATAACAGTCCAAACAGACGCGAGTAACTCCCCACTACAAAGCTGAATCAAAGAGGAAGCCGAAAGAAAAAATGGGTTAGTGCATAAACAAACGAACCGGCATAACCGGATAAAGACCCATCAAACTGTCACGTATCAGAAGCACTCGAGAACAGAAAGCAGGAGAAAGGTCAAAATTTGTTGTAATAAGATTGAAGGAACCCCTGGCCGAGATGGAAGTTCGACTCAGGATCCGTCCTGTCATATGGCTGTCTTGGAACCCAATGCAGACTGGCATGGTTGCCAAACATCATTAAATTTTACAAAGACACTCCTAGAATAAGGGCGATGAAAATTAAGCTCTGGAAGCAACGTACTCAGGGAAACCGGGATCCACTGTGGTGAAAAGAGTTCAGGCATTTCCGGGTCACCTAAACAGACAGTAGCACGTCGAGTCCTGCCCAAACATCAAGAGAACTGACAGAACCCACGCACGAGTCTACCCATGGCACTACTCGGACCCGCGATGTGCGACATCGAATGCTTACCCCATCTGCATCGACAGACTGGGAAGAGAGGTAGCCTTGAGTACCAACGGAGGAGTGATACAAGTACCGGACGTCCTATCAACGGGCACCTTCCAGAGCAGGTACTCGGGGGGACCCCAATTCGCATTTAAGTTTATGACCCCGCGAGGGTAAGCAGCTTAGAATGGTTCACCAAAAGCAGACAGACAAGTCCCACTTTTCTCATTAAAAACCAATATATCATATGAACAATTAAACAAACTAAATTGAAGCAAGGGCATAGAACCATATTGACCATGCTGAACGATAGGTGATACGGACACCATGCAATAGATTAACCCTACGCGGTATAAAACCTGGACCTAGGTTGCTCAGCAGGATCTGCGGCAGACTTACACACACTACCATGAAACCATGCATTGCAAGCAAAGTCGCTCATACCCTTGTTGCCAATCGCTGCAAATCTATTTACTGCACTGCAGCTTGGAGAGGACGATAAATTTTTTTTGCTCAAGGCTTGATGTTAGCCCAAGCATATCAATCAACTGGTAGCTTCGCTAGTGAGCAACCTCACATAATAGACAGGACAGGAGAATGCATACTACGACATCATGTAACAAGACGTTCAAGTTTGTGCAGGTTAAGCATATGCCCCAGGCATTTTTCCAAAGCCTTATAGGAACTGCCATTTAATATAAAAATGGGGGAAATTAAAGGGCGCGTTCTCAGTTTTGTGATGACGTTTTCCTAATTTCTGTGGCTAAAATACACGTACCCACATTAGGAGACAAAGACTGGAGAGACCGGTGCTAACAATCTTTAGAGAACTTCCGGCCTGTGAAAAGTCACTAATAACGAAACAAATGCTGTTAAGAATGATTGATTCGAATTTTTGGGTTATTTATATTGAGGAGAGGCGTTTTACACCCTTACAGAAAAAAAAGTCAAGGCTAATTAGAGATCGCCACCACAGCCAGAAAAAACAAAATGGGAATTGCAAGCATTTTTGGGTCTTAATAAACTTTATAATCGTATTCCTCCCCTACAAAGTAACGATAGCAGAAAACTGTTACATATCTGCTTATGGATAAAGAAAAACTAGTTGGACTTGGGGGCATAGAGAGGCAAAAAGCATTCCAAAAAAGGCATAAAAAAATCTGTTAACCTCAGACACCGTTCTAGTCAGTTTAGTAACACCACTTCCCATTATGGTCATTCTGTGACGCCTTCACCGTTTGGAGTCGGTGCCATCCTGAGGCCACCAAGCCTGACGGGAAGAGGGCACCCATCACCTCTCTACTCAGAAAACACTTCTAAGAGCAGAAATGCAAACTTTTAGTCAACTAGCACGCAAGCAAGCCCTGGCAATTGTCGCCGGAGTGTTAAAACGTTTTCACAGTACCTCATCATGGTCGAGGAACACTTTTCCATTGTGACTGTCCTCATATTAACCACGCTCTCTAGGAATTTTCTCTGGCGTGGAAACAAACCCATAACACCGAACATAGTTATTCTCCCTGAATGACCTAGAATGGTCAGAAATTCCTAGCTCGTACTCCTAGCAATTAATACGATCGACCGTGAAAACAGATCTCCCATTGCAGACGCATTAAGTCGGAACACCGCTGCAATGACAGAGAAGACCCGGCGCACAATTACCACCCTGCCAATAGAAGCCTGCCCCAAACTGCCAATATCTGCATAATGATGGTCGCCCAGAGCCAACCGCCTAAAGACCAGTGACTGCCCGCATTTAAATTGGAGGTTAAAGGGCTGGCCAGAAAACCAATTAAAGCTGAAAAACTTTAAACCTTTCTTGGATCCAGAGCAGACCTGACTGTCAATACAAAAGGGTTTTATGTGGGGTGATAGGTGGTGTAATTCCTCCAGATACAAACTAGAGTTGTTGGGCATGCTTCATTGAAAGGCCACCCAGGCATTTGTGAGAATTGAAAAAGCCGTGCGCTAGGAAGCTATGTCTGGTGCCTGGTAGAAGAGATATTGTATTACTGGGTTGCTACATGCCCAATAAATGCTAGGAAAAATCCAGCCATCACCACCACAAAGCACCTATCAAGGGACTGTGAGACCCCACGAAGGCCCCTGGTCTCGATCCATGTTGACTGTTGCGGGTCCTACTAGGGGGCATACGTTTTTTGTATTGTAGATGCATAACTCCAAATGGTTAGGAAAGTCGCAGTAATTGTTCATTACAACAACTGACGCCGATATTCAAACAACTCCAACAAAAACTATTGTGCAAACCCATGGGTTGCGGACTCCTAGTATCTACAATGGGCCACAACTAACCGCTAACCAATTCAAACAGTACCTAGCCCTCTTTAGGTATACGCATGCACTAACCGCGCCAGCCCACCCGGCGGCAAATGGTTTAGAGGCGAGGAGAATGGTCAGATTTTACCAAGGAGGGTTTGGAAAAAATGGGACATTGGGGAATGTTCAGGATAAATATTAAACCGTTTGCTCACCTCCAACATATCACCCCCAGTACTGTAACTAAACAGAAGCCCAGCAGAATTGTTAATGGGCAAGGAACTTAGATCACATTGGGATAGGTTACATCCAAACTACACCTTTGAGGAAGCCCCCCGACTCCTCCAAAGTCGGTTCTGCACGTTTGAAATTGGTTGACCTAGTCTACGCAAAAATTTTTTACTGAGGGGGACCCTCTATGGCTTCCAGCCACAATCACACAAATAACAGGTCCCGGTCCTTCCTCTAACCATAGACGATTGGCATTGGGAATGAAAGCCGGCACATAGACCAGCTTTTGTTCCTGAATGTCGAGCGAAATATGACCTGCGCATTACTCAAACACAATTAAAAATTGATGAAAACAAAACCAAAGGGGGAGGGAATACAAGAAAATTATACTGAAGGGAATTTAAAGAACTACCTAAAAATAAATCCCAGAACATCTAACCAATCAAAAAGAGCAAAAAGAACACTTACGGTAGATGAAAACTGGCAGAAATAATCCACATGACAGAGGAACCCGTACCTGGAGGGGCCAGCAAAAGCCAGCTCGAAACCTGGCCGGGAAAGTCGCGAGGGCGCGCAAACCACCGGCCCTAAGCAACTCAAGTGATAGCAACCTTGCTGATCTTCACCCTACCAGACGTTCCATGGAGAAGAGCCGGGGAGAGACTCAGCGATCCCATCCGAACCGGCTCGATGTCTCCAGCAAGTAACTGAACCGTGCAAGTCAAATTAGAGTTCAGAATAAAAGCCCCACCTACCTGCACGACTACGTACCCATGGTAGACTAAACAAGGGAGTGGAGGGGTGTTTCTGTATTGAGTGGGTATACTCCAAAATAAGTAATCTGATTGGCCAGAAGGCCAGTGTTGGATTGGTTCATTAAAAACCAATCCAAAAGAAGCCGCTGAAAGGCGGCAAAGTCTATAATAGCTGCCATTGCTACAGCCGGCAGGCAAGCCTGTATAAAAAGGCTGCCGCAGCTTCAGCCAGACTGTTCCGTTACTGTTGCTTGTTTAATAAAAACTCTGTTTGTTGGAACCCGGTCTACCTCGCATTTTTCCGGATGGAACATTCACAATATTCTAATGTTCATTCTATTATTTAGTTACTCTCAAAATAACCCTTGTGAATAACTTACTAAAGTTTTTCTATGATAAAAACCTTTTGACAATGGAACCCAACATCTAAGAAAGTTTCCTTTTTCTGATTGTTGTCAGGCAATGCTGTAACTCTTCCTGCAGAAAGTAGAGGATAATATGCAAGGCTCTAATTGTTTCTTTCAATTTCATGATTATCCAGTCATATATTCACTTATCCTATTTAGACTCCGCATCATTGCAATATTAGTAATTCCTTTAATATGTTATTTCTTTCATTTCTGTTCACATTTTATTTTTAATAGTAAGCAAACCTGGGCTTTGTGTTTTGCTTTTATTTAATTAATTAAGTTACTCTTAAGTGACTATGCAGACCTTATATTATAGAGCATAGCAACAAATCAATAATATGTTAAACAATAAAAAGTAAATATATATGTTCCCAAGTAGAATTGTTGCCATGGATGTGGTAGCACAGTTAAGAAATAAGGCCTTTAATATACTCAGGGGCTCAGGCCTGTGAGGTGGTTGAGCTGAGAGAGAGAATGACTTGCCCAAAGTCAACCATCTGACTTTCATGGCGAAAGGCCCTGTCACACTGCCCAACAGACACAACGGACGAGAAAAATGTTCCATCCATTGTTATCCGCTCTCAAAAGGGGCAAAAATTTGCATAACCAGAGTGGATAACACAGAAAGGAACGGACGTGGGGAGGACTCAGGGCGGATGGAAAGCGGATGCGGAACGGAAGCCCAGCGGATGGAAGCGGATGAGAGCAGATGGCACATCTGCAAGGCTTCTGGGGGACCTCAGCAAAGCGGATGCGGAACAGATGAAGCAGATGCAGAGCGGATGCAGAACGGACAAATTGGATACATTTTCTGCGCAAAAGTTTTGAGCAGCTCAAAACCCTCTGAGCGGATGAAACGTCAATAGATGGATGCTGGACGGATAGAGAGGAAGCAAAACGTATGCAGTGACTACAAAACGGAAGCATCGCGTTAACCAACTGATGTCAAGTGTTTCTCTCCGTTTTACATCCTCTTTCCATCCGTTGGTGCAGTGTGACAGGGGCTTAAGGTGAGACTTTAACTCCAGGTTGCTTGCTTTCTAGCCTGATGTCTTAACCACTACAAAAAAAACCCTGATTCTATAATATAGATAATTTTGAATTAGAAATCAAAATAAGTTGACAAGTAGAATTCATGTAAATCCATTAATTGTCATACCAAATTCTTAAATTAGAACTTACTGCTAATAAAGCCAGTAATTCTTATTTTTTTAGCAACATCAAAAAATATGACATGTTCTGCCTCTATGCCCATTTTCTATTTTTCATACTATTCATTTTGTTCCTGAACTTTCCATAATTATTAATGGGGGAAAATACATCACCTGGCAAGATATATATGGAACTAATATTATCAAGCTGAATGTTGCCTGGGGATCTATTCATGAGTTTGTCATTGAAATGTCACTCATAAAAATACTGATGTATTTCAGTACTAATATATATGCATACATTTTTCTATCTCAAATAGAAAGATGCTTAAGTTTTTATTTCATAAAAAAATAATTGCCTGTTCATAAAAGTGGACTGATAAAATAAAGGTTGAGCTGTTATAGTTACAGCATTAAGCATCTGTATTCTGAACAAGAGCTGCAATAAATTCTGTTGCTCTCTAGCTTAATACTTAAGTAATTAATTATGGATCAGTTGGCATCATGGGTTTTGGATCAGAAATCAGATATTTCAACTGTAACATCAGGAACTTGAGTATACATAATCTGTTCCAGTATTTTATTTAAGACTGTTCATGACTACCAAAATAACTAAAACACAAAAATGTGATTTTAAAATGATGTTCTTGACATTTTGGTCTGATAGTGACTATTAAAATTAATATTTTGAAATACATTTAACAAAAAACTTTGGGACAATTCATTTATCCATATGGTATTACCGTGTATTCAAATTTGCCATACCTAACGTCAAAACAATTAACAATTCATTAGCATGCAGTATTGCAGGCAAACTCTGCCCACTGCCAGGAGTTCAATCNCTAACGTCAAAACAATTAACAATTCATTAGCATGCAGGCAAACTCTGCCCACTGCCAGGAGTTCAATCCTGACCTGCTCAAGGTTGACTCAGCCTTCCATCCTTCCAAGGTTAGTAAAATGAGGATCCAGATTGTTGGGGGCAATATGCTGACATTTGTAAACAGCTTACAGAGTGCAATAAAGCATGTGAAGCTGTAGCTAACTGTATGCACTCGTTCTCCTAATGGGGAATTACTAACGGGGAATTTTCATATTCCCAACAATAACTCTACATGCTTTTGCTATTATACTTCACAGATTTTAAATACCTCTCAAATCCAATTTAATTAAATGTGCACTTTTGGAAGACGCTAAAGGGCTGGGATGCTACTGATTGTTCCCGGCTCTATAGAACCAGTAGCTTTGAAGAGCAGCAGACACTGAACTGGTTCTGTGTTTGCTGCTGTTTGGCCCACCCACCCACCTGGGCTCTTCCTGGTCCTTTATTTCCTGCTTTTTCTACCTAAGCTGCTTTGCATGGCACAGCTGAGCTTGAAAAAGCAGTAAAAAAGTGGCTTTTGAAACGCTGTGTACTTGCGTGTAATGCTCATCAGCTATCATCCAGGTGGGCACAGCTTAAGGTTTATTACATGCGTGCACCAGGCATTGCATCTGGCACGGTGAAACATGAAGTGCCTTATGTGCACACAAAAACACCGGGTTGAATTCCCACCCCTGCATTACAGATCTCAACTAAGAAGCATGTAGAAGTGTGATCTCTAATGGTTTACGGATTTATACCTTGGAATTCAATTGGATGGCTCAAAGAAAAAAATGGATAGAGAGATAGATAGATAAGATAAAGATAGATAGATAGATAGATAAGAATGGCATGGATGGATGGATGGATGGATGGATGGATGGATGGATGGATGGGACGGACAGACACGAGACACAACACAACATAGACACACATTACACACACACATGTATGTTAAAATTTAAGTTTCTTCAGGTATTTTTCCCATGTCTTAATATTTTGTGCTTTATTGTAGCGACGTTTTTGGCAGAAGCTCATTCTGTCATCCTCAGCAGCCTGTGTATTGGGTTCTTTTTAATCTGGTGTGTCAGGCTTAGCAGCCCATTTTTTGTTTGAAACTTGATGCTGCCTTTCTGCTTTATTTGAATGGTTTTATTCCTCATTCTTGTTGCTGGGAGTCTACGTCTGTTTTTATTGTTTAGAGTTAAGACAATGGAAAAGACCAGAAGAAACCTTTTGCTTAAGTTTTCACGGGTATTTTATGTATGGTATTCAGCTTTCTTCATAATTTTCCACAGCTATTATTAGTTGTTGCTTTTTTAAAGTTGTGGCAATGTTTTGCAGAATCTCATCTGCATCATCAGGTTTCTTATATAGTGTGTGTGTGTGTGTTGTGTGTTATGTATTATATATATATATGTATATATTATATATATATATATTAATATATATATATATATATATATATATATATAGTATATATATTATATATATATAATATATATATGTATATTTATATATATATGTATATATATATATATATATGCTGTTTAGCTTCCTTCAGGTATTATCCCACGTCATTTGTAGTTCTGTTAAAGTTTGTACAACGTTTCAGCAGAATCTCAATCTGCCATCATCAGGCTTCTGCATGGATGTGTGTCTCAACAGTTCCTGGTTTTCCAAATTTGAGGCTTCCATTCTGCATTGGCCTGGAAGCCGGCGTCTGTATTTATTGACTTGGAGAGTTGATTGATTTGGTGTTTCTGGTTTCTTCTGTCGTGTTTTGTGGCTTTGATTTTTGGCTGCAACACTCTGTTCTTGTGTTGGAGGCTTTCAGTGCAGCCTCCCATGGGCTTCGTTGTGAAAGGACGCTTGCTATCCATTTAGAAGCTGCTATCATTAGCAAGCTGGGTTTCACCTGGGGTGCCTGGTGGGGGGCGTGTTTGAAGTTGGAAGCTATTCAGAGGGAGTCTGTTTGTTGCCCAGGTGTTTGCCTGGCTTGTGGTGTGATCTTTCTTATTTGAAGTGCAGCTCCAAATGATTGGACAGCTCTGCTGGAACATCTCTTCTATTCATGCTTTCAGGTCTTTTTTCAATCTCTATGGCTTCTTCTTATGATTTCCCTGTGGCTGGGGTTTTCTATAGCTGGGCTAGGTTTAAGGTTGCCATTGAAGTTTGATGTTGCTGACCTGTGGTTTTCATTGTTGACTAGTAGGAGGTGTGTTCCAGCTTTTTTACTGCATTTTTGTGTTCAATCTAGGCGGGATACTTATTCTTCTATTTGGTCTGTCCAATGTATGTGGCCGGCATGATGTACAGGATTTCATATATGCCTTGGTTTTCCAGGTCAGTTTTGTCTTTGTGGTTCCTCAGGAATGGCTGCTATTTTTTGTCTGTTTTGAAGGCCAGTCTGATGTGATTGCCTGTGTAGTATCTTTACTGATTTTATTCTGTAGTACCTCTGATGTAGGGGCAAGACAGCTGTTCCATAGTCTGTTGGGTCTTCTAGGTCTCTGTTTTTGTCTTGGTTGTAATTTTTGGTATCAGGTTGGTGATTTTGTTTTTTTGGAAGCCATTGGCTGTCAATACTTCAGTTCAGGGTGCATAGGTTCAGTCTTATTATGTGTCTTATCTGCAGGCGTTTGGTTCTGGTATAGTGTTTTCGCACGGCGAATATATCTGTGCTGGGGTGGTGCGTGGGATTGGGCGTTTTGAGGTAGTGGCCTGGTGTGTTGTTCTCTTTTGGTATATGGGTGGTCCCAGTGTGGCCATCTGTTCATTTTGTCTAGATTAGTACATCTAGGAATTCGGTAGTTTGTTTGTTTATTTCCGTTTCCATTGAGTGAACTGGATTTTGGGTGTGTGTTGTTTAGGTTGTGTTAGGAAAAATTGTTATAGGTTTTCTTTTCCATGGGGCCAAATCACAAATGTGTCATCGATGTATCTTAGCCATAGTTTGGGTTTGTGTGGTGCATTAGCCAGGGCTTCTGGATTTCTTGAATTCTTCCATGAACAGGTTTTGCAACGACGGGCTGACCAGTGGTGATCCCATAGGGCCTTCAATTTACTTGTAATCTTTGTCCTTTGTACATGAATATGTTGGTTAGCAGTGTTCTGTTGTTCCATTAAGTCTTTTAGCTGGTGTATTTATTTTTGATGATTTCAAGCAGTTTCTTTTTATCTGGGATTTGAGTGAATAGTGAAACCACGTCGAAACTTACAAGCAAGATCTTCTTGTTCTACGTGTAGATCTTTGATCATTTCTAGGAAGTGGTATGAGTTTTGTACATATGAATCTTCGGTTTCAGCATGGGGGCTGTAGTTGTTTTGCTACTGTATTTAAGCTAGGTTTTTGTAATGGTGCTCCTATGGAGCTGACTATGCGGTCTGAGAGGTTAATGCCTTCTTTGTGTATTTTTGGAGGCTGTATAATTTGGGCATCTGAAGATTTTCTCTTGCGGATGACATCTGTTTGATTCTGTTGCTTATGTGATTATAATTTATTCTCTTGGTTAATTTTTCTAGATATGTGGTTGGGTCTGTGTTTATAGGTTCTGTATGTGGAGAGTCTTTGGAGTAGTCTGTCAATTTTGTTTTCATGTCTTTTCTGTTCCATTAATACTGTTGGCATTTCTTTGTTCTGCTGGGAGTATTATTATGCTGTTATCATTTTTCAGGGTTTGTAATGCTCTAAATTCCATCTTTTTGCAAATTATTTTTTGGTGGTTTCGTTGTGCATAAGATGTGAGTAACTTGGTGGTCTTATTCTTGTCAGCTTCATCTGTACTTAATTGGTTAGGCTGGATTCTACTGCACATATGATGGATTCTGTTGGATTTTTTTGGGTGCTATGGCATAATTGAATCCTTTGGATAGGACTCTGTTTCTGTTTTGTTGAGTTCTCTTTTGGAACGTTGAATACTAATTGTTTCAGGTGTTGTGGGTGGGTTATTGGAATTCTTCTTGTCATTTCTAATTTTTTTAGTTTTTTTTGAGAGTTTATCATTTTGTGTAAGTGCTTTCAGTTTCAGCTCTCCAAGTTGTAAGTTGTTTAATCTTATCCCAAAGTAGAGGTGGATTTTGCTGGCGTCCAATTCCAGGTGTAGTGCAAGCCAAATCTTTGTTTAACTGATCTATTGGAATCTTCTACTGTGAACTTTCATTTCTGAGTAAGAAGATATCTTTTCCTTTTCAGCGATACGTTTTGGTAGCTGCTGTGTTCTTATGAAAATGTTTAATTTGAAGCGGTTGGTGTTACATTGTATGTCCTTGGCAAGCTGCATAGAATTTTTAGGTTGACATAGTATTCCTGCTCTTTTAACTCTCAGGGCTTCTCATAGCTTTTTGATCTGGCTGTTTATTTCCTCCCCGTAGAGTCAGATATTTTTTATCTGCAAATCTGCAAATGTATGATATGGATATGTAATGTATGTAGGATATCTTGCAAATTTATGTATGTATGTATGAATGATTATGACATGTGTGTGTGTTGTTGTGTGTGTGTGTGTTGTGGCTGTGCTGTTCAGCTTTCCTTGCGTATTATCCCATGTCATTGCAGTTGCTTTTAAAGTTGTAGCAACCGTTTTCAGCAGAATCTCATCTGCCAGCATCAGGCTTCTGTATGAGTTCGAACTCAATACAGAAGCCTTGATTATGGCAGATGAGATTGGCTGAACGTTGCTACAACAGCACTGCAATGACGTGGGATAATACCCAAAGGAAGCTGAACAGCACACACACACACACACACATATATTCATTCATACATACATGAATACATACATACATACATAAAATAAGGGGATAGCTGAGGGGAGACGAAAGGTAAAATCTTTAATCCTTCAGATTGTCACCCAGAAACCTTTTTTAAAAGATCAAGTGTTTAGTAAGCATAGAATATTCCTACTTAGATGAAATCAAAGTTCCAAGCTTCAAATTGTCACAAACCCAACAAGAGACTAAAGTCCCTGCTGGCAAGATGGACTCATATATGGCATATATTCAACAAATAAATAAATAAAATATCCTCTTCCTCCTTCCAAAAGTATTAAAACAATGTTACTTTCCTGACAAGAAGGGAGATTCATGAGTAGTGTAGAAGAGAAAAAAAGAAGAGAAAAAAGGGAAAAAATTGTATATCTGCAAATGACACTTGTTGAAACTTTTCTGATGAATAAGTCTTACCGGGATTCTAGTGAAAATATGGATTTACTAAATACTACAGGGAAATGCAAGAAAGCTATTATATAAAGTGGCAAGTATTTATTTTCAGCGTCTATTGAGGTATTCTCCGTTCGGAGAATGAGTGCACTCAGGGAAACATAGTGAGAATAGTGATGAATAACACACAACCAGCACACAGATACACTGAATAGTAAAATGAAAATTTAACTTCATGTAAACAAGGTCCAACAAACAGTCCAAATCATATGCAGTTAAAGCAGTTAGTATTCAGAATAATCAGTCCAGGGATAATCCAAAAACGGAGTCCTTTTCTTTACCAGTATTATAAACAAAGTTCAGTAAATGGAGTTTGCAAATAGTTGCAAGACTCACAGCAATTCAAGCAGAATGATGATCAGGCAAAANTAAATGGAGTTTGCAAATAGTTGCAAGACTCACAGCAATTCAAGCAGAATGATGATCAGGCAAAAGGCAAAAGGAAAACAAAGAAAATGCAAAAGAGAACCAACCAGGTTTCTGCCTCCATTTGATGGCCGTTGAACGAACCTCAGTCAATCGTAATTACAACATTCTCTTAAAGATACAACAGCATTAAATGACTATCCTGGTTTATATATTGCCAACCCAACTGTTAGGTGACTGGCATTCTCAAAAGGACCAGTCTGGTCAGTATCCAGGACCAGAGGTTTCATTTTCCAATCTTTTGGACTTGCTCTGGAACCCATTCTCAGGAAACTTCTCTCTGGCAGAGTGGGTTCTTTGGACTATTCTGTATGTGGTATTTATGTTGTGCCTGTTGTGTGTGGCTTTTAAGATATAGATTGGGATGTTGGAAGTGACATTGGAGGTCTTCCAGTCCAATCCCCTGCTCAGGCAGGAGACTTTATACCATTCTAGACAAATAGATTGATAAATTAACTTTAGCCCCAGGAACAAACCAGGTTTTGATATCTTTCTGGAATCCTGGAAGAGAGGACATTGTTCTTATCTTTGGGAAAATTCTGTTCCAGATGATGGGGGCATGGGAGCATGCTTTCTTGGTCCTGTGAAAAGACAGTGCTTAAGATTGGGGACAAAGAGCATATATACTGTGCTAGAACGCACTGGTCAACAGAAATAGTTAGAGACAAGTTCTTGCTTAAGGCCCTGTCACACTGCCCAATGGATGCAAAACGGACACAACGGATGAGCAAAATGTTCCATCCGTTGTTTTGTTATTCACTCTCAAAATAGGGGCAAAAAATATTTGCAGTAACCGAGCGGATAAACATGGACGGGGGGAATACACAGGGCAGATGAAGCGGATGCGGAACGGAAGCCTAGCAGATGGAAGCGGATGGAAGTGGATGGCACATTCCGCTCGGCTTCTGGGGACCAGCGCAAAGCAGAGCGCCGGAACCGGATGAACGGATGGCAGAGCGGAAGCCTTAGCGGAATGCAAGCAGAAGCCTAGTGGTGCGAGCGTTATTGCGGCGATGCGGGGAGGATTGCATGCGTCAGCCCCGCAAATATAACGGAAGCAGCTCGGAAGCCAAGTCCATTCAGAGAAAAGACCTGCTTCCAAGACACATCGACTGGCTTTGCCTGTCCTGCCTGCAAGGTCTGCTTGCCATGTCTGCCTGCATCTCTGCCTTGCAGGCCTTGCTGCCAGCCTCCCTGCCAGCCTTGCTGCCAGCCATCCCTGCCAGCCTTATGACTCGACAGCCTTTTGTGGCCAGCCCTCCCTGCCAGCCTTCTGCTGTACCTGACCGCCTCCAGCCTTGCTGCCAGCCAGTCTGCCTGCAGCCTTGGTGCCTGCCTCCCCTGCCAGCCCTTCCTGCCAGCCTTCCTGCAAGCCTGCCTGCCAGCCTTGGTGCCTGCCTCCCTGCCAGCCCTTCCTGCCCAGCCTTGGTTCCTGCCCAGCCTCCCATGCCAGCCAGCAATCCCACAACCATGCGAAGCACAGCAAGCCTCAGCATCTGCTGCCAGCCCTTGCAAGAAGGAACAGAGCTACCATCCCTCCCCCTGGCCCTCACTCTGTTCTGCTGGCGGCTTCTGCAGCACGGGCTCGCTCATTCTGGGCTGGGTTTCTGCTGCCTTCTGCTTCTGGAGGAGCTGATGGACAACACTCCAGACCAGCCACCTCCACAGCACCTGCACCCTTCACCCCTGAGACTGAGCGACCAAGAGGAGTACCAGAGACTCATTTTTGTCTTATAGCTTGTTTGTTAATAAAGTGTATTTTTGATTCACACACTTGCTTCATTTATTTTTTAAGTAAAGTCATTGCATGGAAACTTTTTAGAAATGTTTAAGCCTTTGGATGTTGTGGGATGGTTTAAATCCTGTGGGATGGGCAGGGATACCCTGTGGGATGTGTCATAGCTGTGGGATGGGTCTAGTAGGATAGCTGCTGGATAGATAAACCTCCAGTGGCAAGCATAGTGGACGTATGTCCACCCTCCCAGGTGCCACACCTAGGTTCCTTTATTATCAATAACAACTATAATCAATCATTCCACACAACTGTCAACATAAACACAACTCTTTATTAAAATGCCCTGTTCATTGTAGGGCACTCAACATCGTGGTCCCCAATCTCATCCATGTGTGAGACAGTAAGGAAAGGCATCCATTAAGCATCTATCATGCCTGTCTTGCCACTCCACCGCTCACTGCGGGAGGTTGCACCAGTGTTTCAGGAGGTTGCGCTTCTTTCTTCACTTCACGTGAGGCTCTGTTGGGGCCTTGCACATCCTGAGTGTTCCTATCAGGTTTCTCCCTTGACTCCTTTTTCGCAGGCTCCATTCCCCATTGCTTGCTGGAGGTCCACGAGCCTGTTCTAGTAAGATTGAGAAGCGGGTGGCATGAGGATTGTGCAGGATGCAGGAAGCTTCATGTCATCCTTCACAGTCGTGGCGTTGTCTGCATGGTGGTAAAGTACCTGGAACCTGTTGGGCCAGGATTGCCAAGGTTCTCCACCACCCGCCTTTGCCCTCGGAACAAGATTGAAGATGAAGATCCTCTCTTCACGGCGTGCAGTTATTGGGAGGTTTAGGGCTTTCATGAGGTAGGTTGAAGATCCTCTCTTCACGGGTGAGGTATTTGGAGGCTGTGGGCTTCATGAGGTAGGTTTGTGAGGGAGAAGGCGTTCATCCCCCACGAGAAGTCAATGGCAATCATCTTGTGTGCTGGGCAGGGGGTGTACTGGATCTGGGAGCCACGATAGGTTTCTGTTCCAGCTCCTCCTTGAGGTGACTGCCATGTGATACTGGGCATCTGAAGATGAGCACGCTGCCTTGAAGCATCGATGTACATGAACTTGTAGTCAGGCATACGGACCATGGCCGAAGAGGATGATGCTATGAAGAAGCCCTTGGAGTTGAAAATAAGTAGGACCCCGATTGGCGCGCTTTGCAGGCCACATGCTTGCCATCTTATGGCTCCAACGGTTGTGTGGAAGTTCCACTTCTGATACCACTGCTCTGCACAATTACTTTTGCCATCCTTCTTCAGTGGACGGGCAAGCCAACAAAAAAATTGAGACCACATTATGGGGGTGGAGCTCCTCCGTTGTACTCTCTTCGATGATGGCCTGCACCAACTTCCTCTGACCACAATGCTGATGGTGTGTGTGGCACCTCCAGGCCGTTACTGCATGCTCTTGTAGTGGTCCCTAGAGGCCAGGTGGAGCGCAGAGTGAGTGCCAACTGAGCCCAGGTTCCAGGCTGGGCCAGAAGTTGGTGTGTCTTGGTCACCTGTGGGTGTCAGGCGCTGCACAAGTCACCATCGATCAAACATGGCTGGAGGCATCCTATGAAGTTCTGGAATGCCGATTGTGTCTTCGGCTCCTTGAGCTCCCACCATCCAGCTGTTGCTACATCCGTCCTCTGCTCTTCTTGCGAAACCATCTTCGTACCCATATGCTCTTGGCCACCTCTTTTTCTTTCCCGCAGTTAGATTCACAGAGCCTTGTAGATTGCCTTCCACTGTGCAGAAGGATGGTGGGCTGCCAAAAAGACGTGTGTTAGAATCCATGGTGGACATGAACTGGATGCTGTGGAAGAGGAAGAGGCAGATGAAGGCTGCAGAGGTCCGCACCGCAGGGCTTGACTGTTCTGAAAGTGAGATCCAGAAGTGTGTTGCTCCCCCTTTTTATAGGCCAGTATAGTGAGTGTCCCTTTGCATCCTCTAGGCTCTAGCATCCTCTTAGGATCCTCTGGCCATTCCTTGCTAGACATCCTTAATATCCGAGATAGGTCCCCTCTGTGAACGTTTTTTCCATTTTAAACTCTTTGTTTCTGCTTTGCATTCATTCTGCATCCATTCTGCATCTGTTCCACGTCCGTTCCGCTTCCTCCCTGCATCCGAGCAGATGCGAGTTGTGCGGATGCGCAACGGATGCCTAGCGGATATAGCGGATGCGTAACGGATGCAGAACGGATGCGTAGCGGATGTGTAGTGGATGCAGAACGGACAAATTGGATACATTTTCCGGACAAAAGTTTTGGGCAGCTCAAAACTTTCTGAGCGGATGAAATTCGAATTCCACCACTATTACTTAGATATCCAGCCTTTTGATGTACAGGATTTTACATATAATAATGAGCACCTTGAATTAAACTCAAAAGTTGACTGTCAATTTGGCAACTCGAAATTAGTGGTGACACAAAGTCTTATCAGAAGGTGCCCATTATTGCTCATACTGCTACATATTAAACCTGCTGGAGCTTTGGAGTGTTCTTCAAGGGAATTCACATATAGAGAATTTTGCAATTATCCAGCTGTGAAATGATCAGGGCAAGTTTTTAAGGGCCTTGCATAATAAAATACAATACACTCTTAAACTTTCTCAAAATAAATATAAATTGACCTCAGGTAAATGACTATCCAGTTTCTAGAACTTTCTATAGTATCCGATTGACCAAGTGTGACTTTGGGGCCATTCAGATGAACTGCTTTTATTATTATTCTTATGCTCTCCGTCTTTCTTTGGACTGAATCCTGCTATATTGTTTTGCTCTTCACATTCATTTTCTAAAATCCCATTTTCAACATTTTCTTTATTGAATGTTGAAATTATGGAAGCCTGACATTTACTCTGAGGTGAAAGTCTTTCCAGGCTATACTGATCTCAGTTATGATGTTTAATATTTGTCTGAATAACTTCAATTTCCTCATAGAAAAAACAGTGCAATTGCTATCAGCTCAGCTCATATTCAGTAGTCACTCTATGACATCTGTCATCTTTCAATTTGTTGAGTGTGCAAATTCATATTTTAAATCCCTGAAGAATCTCAAGATTGTATACATTTCAATATATATATATAAAAGTAAATTTATGTAAATGTAATTGATAAAGTAACTTGGAAATAATTTAAATGTAAAAGTATACAATAAACTTTCAGAATAGGTTGTAAATTCTGTAAACACAATTTTAACACATTGGAAAAGCATCAGATTGGAAAAGTCATCAAAAATAGGATTAATCAAATATACATGAACTCATATTTCAGTCATAGTGACAGTATGTACAACAAAGTTTCTCTGGTGAATACTAAGATGTTCCCAACATTTTACGAAGGTATTTAAAAAGGGCCTACATAGTGCAAATAAACAGATTTGTAAACACTTATTTAATGTTCCACTGGAACATGGAAAAATTTATGGAACTGTAGTGGCATGGCATGCTACCAACCATGTTAACCTTATAGTCATAGGAAGAGTAAGAATTCAAAAATCAATTTATTCTTTCTGTGCAAAATAATAACTCAGTGATTGCCAGTTAATCATGCATTTTTCATGCTCTTGAGTAGTGTATAAATGTAATGCTAATAGTTTTTTATAGGTAGATGAGATAGAATATGAAAACTTTTTATTTTATTTTCAGATAATATTATATGCAGAGATATTCAGAATATAAGGGCATAATAGCATAGGATTCAGCACTAGCCCTTAGGTTCTTATATAAAACCTTATAAGAAAACCCATTTGATGGACCCAATGTGTGAAGAGTTAATCTAATTTCAGATGAAACCAGGATGAATAAACATATTCATTATTACCTTTGTCCTGTGGAATTCCTGCCTAGCCTTAAAACTACTAGAAGAACTTAAAAGGAGCATTAGGAGCAAATCTAAGATAAGAATTAGAATTTCTGTAAATTTCAGCTTTTCTTGAAATCTCATTTTGTGAATTAGTCAATTTAATTTAAAAATGTATTTTCTCTATTATCTAAAATCTTTTTAAAGGTTTATACTGAAAGGTACAAGGTTTTTTGTGCAAATTTCTTCAAAGATATATAACTTGTTAGGAATTTTTCCATATGCATAACACATTTCATACATTTTATACTTTTAATCTGTAGTTTTGTATAGACTTTTGTACAAAAATGGTAAACTATATTACAAACCTTAATTGACAGCCAGTATGATTGTTCTGTGCCGGGTCTACACATGCCCACACACAAGCAAGGTTTAATATGTTTATTCCACATCATCTAGCCCAGCGGTCGCCAACTGGTGGGCCGTGAGAAAATTTTGGTGGGCCACAGAGAAATCTCACCCCCAGAGCACCCGTCAAAAGCAGTTAATCCAGGCTGTGCAGAAACACAAGGCTGTGCTGCCCTCATGGCCCGCAGGAACCCTCCCCACCCACTCACTCCTTGCCCAGTAAACTTGCCTGCTAAATTGCTATTTTTACTTTTTCCAGCCATCATCTCTTCTGCTGTGCTGGGAGATTTAGATTAGCTAGGAAGCAGGAAATGGTTGAATTTCTTGCTTTCTCGCTAGTCTTTAGATCTTTGGCTCAGCACAGCCAAATCTCCCTTAGGACTGAAGGTTTGCTTCCAAGCAAATTCAGTGAAGACTCACAGAGAGCAAATTTGAGAGACTGAGCTAGCTAGCTAGATCACTGAATGATTCTGTGAGCAGCTCAATCTGCCTGCTTTGCCTGATTTTGGGTAAAAGTTGCTCTTTTTTATAAAAAATTCAATATTTATATACATATTTATAATATTTACATACAAGCCATACCCAGTCAGTCACATGACCACCAAGCCACACCCACAAATTAGGCCATGCCCACAGAACCGGTTAGTGGTTCCTGGGATCTAAAATTATGAGTTTGGTGGTCCCTGAGGTCCAAAAGGTAGACCCCTGTAGACCCCTGATCTAGCCCCTTTGTCATTCTCCAGGTCCCAACTGCAAGTGCAGTTCCTCAGGAATCTGTTCACAGCAAAGTCAATGGAGTTCAAGTCCAGCAAAATCAATAATTAGTCAAAGATGTGAGACAATCAGCATGGAATCAATGATATCACAGCATGATAAGCTCAATTCAAATCCATAAGTCCAAAGCACAGATTCAAAGGAACAAAGGTACAAGGAAATCTATAGGTCAAGGAACTCCAAAGCACACATGAATGTGTCATGCCCCTGTCAGAATCTGATTCCTAGGGGGAGGCCAAGCAGTTGACAAGGAGTGGGAGTGTGGCTCTGTTGGCTGTGGAAGAAACTGAGGAAGGGCAAAGTCTGGCTGGGCAGAGCAGAGAAGAGGTAGAGCAAGGCAAAGAGAATTCAGAGGAAGACTCAGGGCTACCCCCTCTTCATCCTAGGGTGTATGGGGAGGAACAGAGAAGGGAGAAATGTGAGTTGCATGACTTAGGGGGGAGGAAAGAATCCTGATTCCCTTTATTAGCTGTAGCTGGGAACACAGTGTTTAAAAAGGGAAGCTACACACAGCAAAGTTGTTGGAAGCAAATTGTGAGTTATCTGTTATTTTGAAGCTTATCTGGGTTCCTTGCATCTTCTCAACTATGTGTGTTTTGTTGGCTTTTCAAGTCTGCAATTTCTTATCCTGCCCTGTCAAGTCAATTGCTGCAGCCTGGTTTGTGTGGATTTTTATTTACAGTTTGTATGTATTTTGTTTTCAGACTGAATTTCCTCCACTTAAAGTCTGTTCTTGGAAGAGTTTTTTCTCCAACCGAAGGTAACCTGGACATTGGGGGCAAAGTTGGAGGTATTAAAGGGACTCTTCTTGCTTATTTGACTTGTTGCCTTTGTGTCATGTCCTGGGTCATCACAGAATGACCAATTATTAACAGTTAACTCCCACACCTTTCAGTTCCAAACACTGAACTAATAAGTGTACCTCATTAGGAAGGTTGAAGCTGCCTCATCACAAGTAGCCTCGCTGACCTTCCTTGCATCTGCTTCCATTCAGTTCTGTATGACCTAGGATCCAGTGGGAACAGAAACTCCTCTTCTTGACCACTGATCTGCTGTAGCTGTGTCTCTTCTCCAGCCTACATAGCCAGCAATTCATTCAGTTGCTCATTCGCAATTGATGTTCCTGGCTCCATCTCTTTGCAACTATCCACTATGCACTCACTCAATGACCCCAAGAAACTCACAGCATCCATTTTTATCCATCAGCAGTTGCATACTAATAATACAATATTATCACATCAAATTGCTGTGAGATGAATTGAAATATTATATTATTTCAAATATTATGTGAGATGGATCCTATGTTTACTGTTCTTATATGTCAAATTATTTAGTACACATGATTTTATGTGTCTTCAATCCTTCTGATGCTAAATGTAGTAAGAATAAAATATAAAAAATATAGGAACATATAATAATCATAAACAAAGGCAAAATCATAAGTCAAAGTTGTGATAATAATAAAACAAGGTATCAACTAATCATTTAGCACTAATAATTCATAATACTAGCTCATAGGTTGACCAACTAAACAAAAAGTCTTAGTATCCAAGTGCTTTTAAATCATTTAATTTTGCAAATCCTATTATCTTATTTAAATATATTTTTTAAATCACATATATCCCCTTTCTTTTCTAAAGTAATGTTTATTAATAGGTAATATCCAATCAACAGACACATCTATGCATACAGTCATAAAGGAGGCAGTTCTGCATATCTGCCCTGTTTCCCCAAAAATATGACCAGGTTTTATTTTCTTTTGACCCCCTCCAAAAATGGGTCTAATTATTGACTCACCTTGTGGCAGCACACCAACATCCTCACCAAGCAAGAGCCCACTGTCAGCCCACTTCTGCAGCTGCATCCCACCATTCACATGCATTGCCCCTAGCCTCCATTTCACCATCAGAGTCTTCCAGAAAGCTTTCTGAAGCTGAGAAATGGGCTCCAGATTGATGCGAGCAGCACCTCTGGCACCTGTTTCACCTACAGATGCCTTCTGAAAAGCCAAGAAATGAAGTCCAGATTGATGCTTGTGCGCCGCCCCCCCCCCCCCCC
>BHFT01018900.1:0-24072 GCA_004320025.1 Laticauda laticaudata | reverse complement strand
CCCCCCCCCCCCCCCGGCTTCTGTTTCACCTTCAAATGCCTTTCAGAAAGCCCTCTGTAGCTGACAAAAGAGCTCCAGATCGATCCTGAGCTCTTTTATTGGTTACAGAGGACTTTCTGGAAGGAATCTGAAGGCAAAACGGAAGCCAGGGTTGCTGTCCACATCAATCTGGACCCTATTTCTCAGCTTCAGAGAGCTTTCCAGAAGGCTCTTATGGCAAAATGGAGGCCAGGGTGTAGGGTGATGCATGCAAATGACAGCAGGTGGCCACAAGAGAAGTGGGCCTGCAATGTGAGTCTGGTGTTGGGATGTGTGAGGCCTGGTAATTAGGGCAGGTCCACCACCACCCATCCCCACCCTAGCTTAATTTTTACCTGTGCGCCTTGCCCCACCCTTTGCAACCTGGGGTGGATGGGGTCTTAATTTGGACTAATTTTGTGGGGTATGGCTTAATTTCAGCTCATGCATTCAAAAACATGATAGGGCTTCTTTTCAGGGTGGGTCATATTTTCAAGAAAATATGGACATACATATCCAGTTTGTTTTTCAGTGAATGTTTGTTTGTATTTACTAAGGAATCTGATTTGGTAAAAGCTAATATGCATACATCTGTACTTTAAATACTCTTGTAACTGATGTAATGGATGTTTTATGATTGGTACAACTTGATGAAGTTTATGCATATGGTAGATAATAATTCCTGAACAAGATTCTGGAGATCTTAAAGACTGAATGATGATATTTGCTCCAAAACCTTCACAATACCATTAGGATCAAAATCATGTTATGTTGTTAATATGGACTGTGTTTATATATATTACCAATAAAGGAATTCATCACAAAATGTTAATGTTAGAAGAAACAATTTAAACTATCAAGGCAATGTTCTGCTCAATACAGAAAGTCATATTAAAGCTTTCCAGGTAGATGATTGTCTAGCCTTCAACTAAGCTGGAGCACATAACCTCATTCAATAATTGATTTTGCTGTTGATTCTGTTGTTGTATGAACACTGTTTTAAACATTCAATCTAAATCAGTTTTTCTGTAACGTAAATCAACTATTCTCATACCTGAAATAAAAGAGGATAAGTCCTGTTCTTCCTCCATCTGAAACCTTTTAAGTAATTCAGAAGTGCTGTCACACACCCTCTTAGTTGTCTTCTCTCAAAAATTTCTAGGCCATCCAATCTTTTTTCACTTGATTTCTAGTCTCTACTTCTACTCTAACAATGAAGAATCTTAACAAATACTTTTATGGCACCAGACTCTATTTCTTCAAATGCAAGCACTTTCATTCACAGCAATGAACACATATACACATACAAACAAGTACAAATGCATACACGCATGCACACACACAAAAAAAACAACACACATGCCTATACATATATATATATGTGTGTGTGTGTATGTATACATGTATATATGTTTTCTGAGGTTTTCGCGGGTATTTGTATGTGGATCTTTGGTTATTCGGGTTTTCTCCCACGTAAAATACCACGCTAAAATTGGAAGTTTCTAGGCAACGTTTCGATGAAGTCTCATTCATCATCTTCAGGCTTGTTTCTTTGGCTCTGTGCTTCTCAGAGTAATGTGAAGCTTGAAGCTGCTCCTCCTTTTAACTGCTAGTGGGGGTTGACTTGATTGGGTGGGGGCTTGACTGTGTTCTGATTGGGTGGGGGTGTGTCTCATTGGTTGGGGGTTTGGCTGTGTCTCTGACTGGTAGGTGGGTTGGCTGTGTTCTGATTGGCTGGGGGTGTGTTTCTGTTTAGGTGGGGGCTTGGTTGTGCTCAGGTTAGTCTTAGTTGCTGGGGGATTTGAGCTGGTGAGCTGTGATCCTATTGTTTGGCTTCATGTTCGTGGCCATGCCACATCTTCATGGTGGGTGTCAGTTCACTTCTTGTATGGGTCAGAGGGTTTGAAGCGGTAGTGGTACAGCAAATGGTTTGGAAACCTGCCCTCATTAATAACCGAGTACCTGACATGAAGAATGACACAAGACCCACACCCACGAATGCCACACAAGATGTACCACCACATTTCCACGTCGAAAAAAAGACTCACACCCACACAGAAGATGAGACACGACCATGAACCAGAGCCGTACCGCAGCTGCAACCACTCAATACAAACTCAATACAGAAGCCTGATGATGGCAGATAGATTCTGCTGAAACGTTGCTACAACTTTAAAGCACTACAATGACGTGGGTAATACCCAGAGAGAAGCTAAAACAGCACACAAGTAAGTACCCGTGAAAGCTTAAAAAAACATATATATATTATATAATTTATATTATATATATATATGGATCTTTGGTTATTCGGGTTTTCTCCCGCGTAGAATTGAAGTATCTAGGCAACGTTTCGATGAAGTCTCATTCATTCATCTTCAGGCTTGTTCTTCAGCCTGTGCTTCTCATTACTCTGAGAAGCACAGAGCTGAAAGAAACAAGCCTGAAGATGATGAATTGAGACTTCATCGAACGTTGCCTAGATACTTCCAATTCTACGCGGGAAAAACCCGAATAACCAAAGATCCACATACAAATACTCACGAAAACCTCAGGAAACATATTATATATATATATATATGATATATATATATATATATATATATATATATATATATGCTGTTTAGCTTCCCTTCGGGTATTATCCCGTTCTGTTAAAGTTGTAGCAATGTTTCAGCAGAATCTCATCTGCCATCATCAGGCTTCTGTATTGATTTAGTTCCTGGTTTATATATATATATAAGTCTAAAATAAGTATGTTTGCATTCTTGTTTGCATGCTGAATACTTTGTGTGAACAATTATTGCTAATAAACTAACACCTGTAACTGCTTCAAGAGTTATATAATAAACAATATATAAATATTTTATTTAAAGTCAAATAAATAGAATTAAGAATTACTATATACTATGATTCAGTCATCAAGGTGGGCCCATGGGCTGGATGTGTCACATGCAGACCATGCCCACCTCAGATTCACAAAGGGAAAAAAATGTCGCAAAACATAATGCGATGATAACATGTGACGCTGCAAGTTTGACACCCGTGATCTAGAACATGGCAATGACTTATAAAAGAGCCATATCATGAATTAATTGGTATGAAAACTTTTGATACAGGTACTACAGAAATAAACTTTCCTATTAATTTAATTTCCCTTCAGAAAAAAAAAGGATTCTGGGAAATTTTAAGTGCTATTATAGATTTCCTACCACTTGATCTTGCAATGTTATTGAAATCTATATTATGACAAGTTATCCAACCAACGGGATCTCAATCATTCTTAAAGATCTTTAGCCAGTCATCAAAACCCAAGGCTTCTTGATTTGTGGAGAGTTTTTAAAAAGTGACATTCCCTGATATATGTTGTGTAACAGTGGATGACAAAATTGGTGAAAATAAAATCAACCTTTTTTTTAACCATGACAAGCACTGTTGTGTAGCAGTAAAGAATATTCTCTGATACTAATATATATCACTATATTGTCATTTGTGATAGCAATTAGGGTTATGGTGGAGCTATTGTATTATACATCCTAGCTTAGTGAAGAAAATGCTTTCTAATCCTGCATAAATTTACAAGACAGTTTGCTAATTAAATCCATTTTGATCTGAAGCTGCCAGCATACTCTATCTATCCATTGGAGGAACAAGTTTCAGTTTAGTGAACATGAGGTTGTCAGTAAATTGTTTGGAAAGGATGAAGTGAATCATATAATGTACTTTTTGAAAGTATGTATATTATAGCTTACAGGATATGACCTCAGCTGGACTGGAACTAACTAGCTAACTATCTTCCCAGTTAAGGAGGTGTAATTATTTTCTTGACATCATGCATGGAAAGAGAAAACCAAGAAGAGGAGATCCTGGATTAATGTTCAAACATTCCAACAGATAGTTTGAGATTTGCAAAATGATCAGAATGGAACATTCAAATACAGCAGGTGACTTTTCTTCAAATCAGGTAAAAAGAACAGACACATTTCTTACTGCACACATTAAGGGTGAAATTGTGCACAAACAAACCACTTATTTGGGAGGCTTTCCACAGGACAGTATAATGCCTGCCTTTAAAAGATTTATAGATTAAGAGTTAAAACCATATTACAGTGCTGTAATCAATCTCCTTATTCTTTGTCAGAAGGATGTTTTTCCAAGCTACACAGGTACACTTAATCTTAGCCAAAAGGCCAAGAAGCAAACATTTCCAATCTAAATTTTCCTTGGAAGTGTTTTGCATTCTACTCCAAGAAAGATAAAAAGACAGATTTGTAACAGAGATCTTGGTCACAGCCTGCTGGTGTTTTCATGTCTGAAGACTTAGGGAATATCAGTCACATTAATGTCCCATATTTCTATTGTTCAGTTGACAGAGAGGTCTGCTTGAATAAACTGCCTTGCCCTGACTGAGGAGCCTTTTTCTTCTTTAAGAATAAGGCAATATATAGTGTTGATCATTAGAAGGACAAGCAAAAGAAATGGATTCAATTGATTCCCATGGTTATATTTCCCCCCTCTACTGAATATCACCTGCTAGAAAAAAGAACAAACATTAATAGCTGTTCTTATCATATTTTGGGGTGGATCTTTGTCCTACTTTAATTCCATTTTATAAAAGAATCTCACATCTCATTATATCTATTCATACAATGTTTATGACTATGAACAATCTGTTCATCAGTAGAAAATAAGGTCTTCAAATCATTGAGTAAATGACTATCAGTTATCTTTGTATGGATAAATATAATGAAATATGGGACTTTATATATAATAGTTTAAAAAGGCATAGTTATATACGTTAATATACACACATATATACATATACAGAATTGAACAACATTATTTTACATAATCTTATATAGAATTGTAGTAGATTACTAATAATATATTATAATTTATATTTTGCATTTTTATTTTGAAACATTTCTTATAGTTTAGTTATGTATGCATTTTTATATTTCTACATTTTGATTTCTTTTTCTTCCACTGTTATTTTAAAAGCAATAACAATTAAAAAGAGTTTACATTTTTTAAAAATTTGCATACATTGAAAAATTTAGGAACTGAATAGTGGACTTGCTTTTCACAAGTCTGTTTAATCATCAATTCATTAGCTAGCCTTAGACAAAAGTATGATTCTGATCTCATTTCATTTTCCTTCTATAAATTGCTTCATATAATTTTTTCAGATTACTGATATGCAAACTACACTGAGTACTTTGCAAATAAGTGTTATAAGTGAACACCAAACATAATGTTCCACTATCAAAATAGGAAATATAAATTTCAATGGCTTACAGAACAAATATTAACATAAGCAGGGAGCTACAGCCATTGCTTTTTATTTCTGACAAATCATTTTCCACAATAGCAAAGTACACATGTAGAGCCTTGTAACCATATGAAGATCAAAGTATGTCTAGACCAACATTCAGTTCTCATCATAGTCATTGTATATAATGTTAATGTTATGTTTATTGTGAAATCAACAAGCGGCATATGAATATGCAGTATTTTCTTACTGTTTTTTCTGCCTTGACATCTTTATCTTCCATAGTATGAACTATAATTCATCCTTTCCATTTCCTCATAATTCATACTCCATTAAGCTGCTCAGCTTAACATTTCTCTCAATGCATCTCAGTTTCTTAATGAAAAAGTTATGAAACGCAGGAAGTCAAGCAATAAAATTTTCATTGTTGAACTCTTTGAAATCAGAATTAAAATATACAAAATCTGGAGATTCTCAGTCAGCATATTTCAATCTATGTTGGCTTGGATTATAAATCAGAAGAACATCAAGGTATTAAGTATACTGGTGAATTTCATAATTTATAAAATAACATGTTATACTTGGTGGTATATGAATCAGTAAAGTTTTCATCAAAAATAGATAATAGGTTCAAAGTTAGTCTTTCTGTCTTCATCAGTCTTTAAAAAAGTTCTTGAGAGTGCTGAACAATTCAATTTCAAAGCTGAAGCAAGTCATCATTCTACCAAAATATCTCCAAATTCAGATCCATAGTCTCAGTCTCAGTTCTTGGTATCACTATCAGTGCTGAAAGTACACATTTTGGACACTTCACACCATTTTTTCAACCATTTCAAGAGCAATTCCAATGTAACTGATTTATCATATTGTTGTCTCTTTAGGAGCTGAATATACTGTATTTATTTCTGACTCTGTTTCAGTTTATTAAACACTGAAGCAAATCAGCGAATTACTGTTGAATTACTGTTGTTATGCAAACCTTGTTCAGTAGATAAGACATTTTTATATATCCTTTGATCATTCCTGAAGAAAAGTTTCGAGAAAAAGTGTGTTGCTTCCTACACGTATTAATTAGAATGTGTTTCAAATGCAGCCATCATACAAACATGAACGTTGGGTATGAGCTTTGAAATGCAAGTGGAGAATGGATGCAAGCCAAAGCTTTTAGCCAATTTCAGTACTTTGGTTCTTTCAATCAGTCTTTCCATACCTATCTTTCTTTCATAGGAATTTTTCTGAAATGTAGATGATGATTATAATTATAATAACTATGATAAATGTATCTGTAATAGATATATATCAGATTGCAAATAATCAGAAAAATGCACATACATAAATTATTGTTGTTGTTGTTGTTGTTAGTCATGAAGTCATTTCCAACCCATCGCAACCCCATGGACCATGCTCCTCCAGGCCTTCCTGTCCTCTACAATCTGCCAGAGTCCATTTAAGTCCATGCTGACTGCTCCAGCCACCTCATTCTCTACAGTCCCTTTCTTCTTTTGCCCTCAATCATTCCCAGCATTATTAGGCTCTTCTCCAGTGAGTCCTTCCTTCTCATTAGGTGGCCAAAGTATTTGAGTTTCATCTTCAGGATGTGGCCTTCTAAAGAGCAGTCAGGGTTGATCTTCTCTAAGACTGACAGTTTGATTGTCTTGCAGTCCAGGGACTCACAGGAATCTTCTGCAGCACCATAGTTCATGGGCCTTGTGGTCCAAACATACATACATATATGTCTTAAAAAATCTGTCTGGAAAATATTGTTTGGTTGGTTAATTAGGATAAGAAAATTGTTGCTTTTCATGATTTGGTAGCCCAAAAATACATTGGCTGATAGAAATGATAAGGGTTAGTTTTAATCTATGAAAATGATAATGCTGCCCGAGTTTTCCCAACATCAAGGCAGAGCTCCCCAGTGCCTGGAATAAACTGTTTCACACAAACACAAAGTTTGATTATCTGGGATTGTGACTAAAGCAGTAACCCCCACATCAAATACAGAGAAGAGCAACCAGGATGATTAGGGGACTAGAGACTAAAACATATGAAGAATGGTTACAGGAACTGGGCATGGCTAGTCTAATGAAGGGAAGGACCAGAGAAGACATGATGCCATGTTCCAATATTTGAGAGGCTGCCACAAAGAAGAAGAGATCAAACTATTTTCTAAAACATCTGTAGGCCAGACAAGGAATAATAGACGGAAACTGAACAAGGAGATATTTAAGCTAGAAATAAGGAGAAACTTTCTGACACTGAGAACAATCAACCAATGGAACAGCTTGCCCCCAGAAGTTGTGGGAACATCACCATATGAGACTTTCAAGAAAAGATTGGATTGCCATTTGTCAGAAATGGTATAGGGTCTCCTGCTTGGGCTAGGGGTTGGACTAGATGACCTACAAGGTCCCTTCCAATTCTGATTATCTGTTATCTGTCTGTTAAATGAGGCAATTACCCTGAACATATGATACTTCACTATAATAGTTAATTCATCATCTGTCTTGAGATAAGCATAAAGTATCCAAAACTAGTATTATATAGCAACTATCAGAACCAGGAGATCCTGACCTTAATTCAGGAAGCATGGAAGAGAACCAGGTTAATACTCAATAAAAGAAAGAGTTAATACTCAATAAAAATTCAGCAATCCAGATACCAAAAAAGGAGAAATATCTCTTAATTGACAGAGTCCAGGGTATAGATAATTTCTGACTTGAAACATTTGATTTTAGTTAAGGGGGGTGGGGGTAAGGAGTAATGTTAGCAAATGTGCCCTGTAAATAATGTGTGTTTTAGTTTCCAGGAATTATTAAGAAAGCAAGAAAAGGTATATTACAATATACTGAGTAGCTCTATAAGAAGAAGTAACAGATCTATATGGATAGATCTGTTACGGAACTGAAAGAAAATATTGAATTTTTAACAGAAGTTGGTTAGCTTCTAAACTGAACCAAGAGTGATCTAAGATGAATATACAGAGAGGCAAATATAATCTACTTGCTAAAATAATTTTGGAGGGCTTTATTTTAATGAAATACACTATACCAGTGACGCTTTAAAATGTAGAGTTTTTCAAATAAAAGCCATTGAAAAGAGTATAACATGTATTCAAATAACATGTATTCAAATATTAAGTAACCTTGCATATTTGAAAGAGATAGATGATAGCTCACCATTTTCTTCCTGGAATACATGAGAGAGAATAAATTATTTCTAGTCTTAAGAAGAGGGCAGGGATATAATGGTGCTTTTGAAGTACCAGAGAGGTTGCTACACAGGTTACACAAACATCCTATCTATTATCCCTGGAGGCCTGAAATAGAATATTGGGTTTAGGTTAAAGGAAGGCAAATCTGATTAATTTCTAGCAATATGAGCTATTTGTCAATGAAATCAATTGACCAGAGAAGCAGAATCTTTTTTACTGAATGAACAGCTATCTGTTGAAGGCACTTTAATTTGGATTTCTGAACAAAGCAATCTACTGAAATCAATTTCCCAATCAGAAACCCTGGATGACCAAGAGCATCTTGCATGACAGGACCAAGGCCTTTAGGTCCGGTGATGAGGCAAGGTACAGTATTGCCAGAGCTAATCTGAAGAAAGGTATTCAAAAGACCAAGACTGATTATAAGAGAAAGATTGAGTTATAGCAAAAACATAAGGCAGGTGTGGCGAAGGATTCAACAAATTACAAATCATCAACTGACCAGTGTCATCCCTGCTGAGGGGGATGCTTCATTGGCAGAGAAACTGAATCATTTCTTTGCTGACTGGAGACATCAGAGACAGATAAAATACAACTACCAGCCAATTGTAGCCCCCACTTCATTTTGGAAGAACAGGAGATGAGGAGCAATCTGAGGGCTGTGGACCCCAGAAAGGCTTCCAGTCCTGACGATATCTCTGTCTGAGTGCTTAAAGGCTGTGCTGATCAGTTGGCTGGAATCTTTACCAGGATCTTCAGTTGTTCTTTATCCCAGTCCACTATTCCATCTTGTTTTAAGGCTTCCACCATTGTTCTGCTGCCAAAGAAGTTCCCTATCAATAACCTCAATGATTATAGACCAGTAGCACTCACGCCTATCATCATGAAGTGCTTTGAGAAATTGGTCTGCTCGCCATCATTTCTAGTCTTCCGCATACATTTGATAAACACCAGTTTTCATACAGAAAAAATAGATCTACAGATGCTATAGATCTGTATAAAAATAGATCTATAGATGCTATAGCCATCACTCTTCACACTGCTCTGACTCATCTAGATCAGCGGGAGTGGGGTTGGTTATGTGAGGATGCTTTTTATGGATTTTAGTTCTGCGTTTAACATAATTCTTCCACATAGACTAGTGTCTAAACTTCTGGACCTCGGGCTTTCTAATTCAATCTGCCTTTGGATTATGGATTTTCTGTCTGGCCGTTCACCGAGGGTCAGATTAGGTAATAATACCTCTTCAGCCCTTATTCTTAACACTGGTACACCACAGGGTTGTGTGTTGAGTCCCTTACTCATATGTGTATGACTGCATTCCCACTCACATTAGTAATACTATTGCTAAATTTGCAGATGATACAACAGTGGTGGGACTTATCTCTGGGAAGGATGAGTCTGCCTACTGAGATGAGGTGGATCAGTTGCTTCTGTAGTGTAGAGACAATAACTTGGTCCTCAACACCAATAAGACCAAGGAGCTTATAGTGGATTATAGAAGGAACAAACATCCAGCCCTTGCCAATCAATGGAGACCGAGTAGAAAAAATGGTCAATTTTAAGTTTTTAGGTGTTACCCTAAAAGAGGACCTGACCTGGGATGCCCACATTGCAGCCTTGGTCAAAAGGACCCAGCAGAGATTATACTACCTGAGACTTCTCAGAAAACAACAAGTGAATGAAAAACTGCTGCTGACCTTCTATCACTGCACCACAGAGAGCATTTTAACATACTGCACCTCTGCATGGTTTGCCAATTTCAGAGTGGCAGATAGAAAAGCACTCTAGAAGGTTAATGTTATTGCCCAGAAGATCATTGGTTGCCCTCTCACCTCCCGCTGCCTTAAGAAAGTTCAAAACATTTTCAAAGATCTATCTCATCCTTTTTTTGAACTATTACCATCTGGCATATGGTACAGAATAATAAAAACAAGCACAAATAGGCTGAAAAACATCTTCTATCCCAGGGCAGTAGCTTTTTTGAATTCTACTGTATAGTGCAGTATTGGTGTGGTATTGGGGGTTTTCGGTTCAATGTGTGGAGGGTGAAGGATGTGTGTTTGTGTTTATTTTCATGGTCATGGTCATGATATGCACGATGTGCATGGTCATGATGGTCATGATGGTGTTTGATTTCATTGTACGATGTGCAATGACAATAAACTAGACTAAACTAAATAACTTAAATAGTCCTTTCTGTTGTATCATTCTGCGTAGTAGGCAACCACCTTACTATCCTTGTGTAAAAAATAAAAATAAAAATCTCTCTCCAGCTCAGTAACAGTTGAATGCACGTTGAGCTAATCTATCCCTTTTAAAGTCTTAGAGAAATACTTCTATATTAGGCAATTAATCAACAGCCTAATTGTTAATGGGACAACATTTAAAATGAAGGTTACCATTAACAGAATCTTATTAAAGCTTTAAAATTATCAAGGGAATACATTAGAGCAATCTAAATTGAGACAAGAAACAGTATTATGATTACTTTCTTTAGAAGTTGGGTATATTATTCATGTAAGCTAAAGTAGACTGTAGAAACTGGTTGAAAGAATAGAAAATAATAAAATGCCAAGATTTTATTCAGTTCAGACTAATGGGCAGGTGGTATATGGGAGAAATTGGGGGGGGGGAGGTTAAAGAAAAAGTAAATTGACAATTATCTTGTTGGATCAGATGTTAATCTCAAAAATAACTATAAACTGGAAAAATTGCAGTAAAGTTGAAAAATGGATGAACCTGATGCAAAGTGGTAAGGGTTTGCCATGAGGAACAAAAATTGCAATAGTTTAGCTTAAGTGCTAAAAGTCTTGGTTGTGCATGTCATTAACTGGTAATCAGAAGCAGAGAATAAAAATTCTGGGATGCTAAGAAAATAATAGAAAAATGTAAGTAAATGGATCACAGAAAGAAATTATATTTTTTTCCATGATGAGTGGAACCTGTAATGAAATCAGGCTTAAAGGATCTTCATAATGGAAGGAAGGTTAGCTCAGGGAGTAGAAAAGAAAGGAAAGGAAATATATCAAATAAATATGTGTCCATGGGTGCAAAGTACCTTCCTTAATATGAGCAGGTGTCGGGTGGATAGGAGTAGAGAAGCAGTAGAAGTAGTAATCTTGGAAATAAGGGACAGAAAAAGGAGGAGAAAGAAAGTTTAATTACAGAGACATATCAAATGGAGAGAAAATTAGACTTCTCTCCTAGCATATTTTGCCCTCCTGGCATGACTATCTGCATTTACAAAACGATCCATCGTGTGACTTGCAAATAAGTCATTCTTATAACTAGATACCTGTATAATATTACCTGTCTGACTATATGGCTATTTTTCTGAATACATATGGCATAACAAAATCTTGGTTTGAGAATATATTATCTCAGGGAATTATTTAAATTCTCCTTTTGTAGATCCAATAAGAAATATATAAGCCTCTAGTTGTGAGTAGAAAAAAAGAGCTTTCTTTTATTATTTGCATTCACAACCCAGCAGCCTACCCCAGAGCAAGACGAAGATAAGAAAATATACTAATATTACAGTGCAGTTTACAGAAGTACAGTTACTTGTATTTAAGAGAAAATATGGATCAAGATTTATATAATGATGAAGAGAATGTATAGGGGGTAACCCTAATTTTAATGATACATGCAGAATTGAAAAAGAACACAGAACACTTGTGAATTTGTTGAATTATTTGTTTATAAGGTATAGACAAAGTATAAATAAATAGTGACTCAGGTCTATAAACTATTATAATTTGCTTGTGATTTTTGTATGGTATACTGTTAGCTGCCACCTTATGCTTGCTTGTGGTTTGTTGCTATGCAGTGACAGGCTACAATGAACTGTGGGGAGGGGGGATGAAGTAGGGAATGCTTTGGGAAACTAAAGTAAGTGCTGTACCTCCTCGAGATAATGCCTCAAGGTCACCCAGCTGGAAGAAGGAGGGGGCTCATACCAAACTGCACTTGAACAACAGTTATGAAAACATCTTGAATCTGATTGGTTACCCTGGGATGGGTGATGAGAGATAGTTAAGGAAGGAAAAAGTAGAAGTTGGGGATTTTGACATCTGATTCTCAGTTCTGACTTTGCACTACTGCAATATACTTGATCTCTAATAAACTGTACCTTTCTCAAAAAATTGAGCCAAGGATCATTTTATTTAAAGATTTAAGTTGTTGCAGGTCTGACAAAACAAAGCTCCTGTTTGTTAATGATTTCTTAAAAAAATTCTTGAACAGGCTACTTGGCATGTCACTGCTCCCAAATTTTCAGTGGGATTGGAAAATTAAAATCAAATGAGTGAATACTGACTGATTTGCACTTTCTGTAGTCAGCTATTGGCTGATTCATTCTAACAGCTGGTTGCTGTGAGCTCAAGATACTACTCGTTCAAGCCCTGGCAAGGTGAAGAAGGCCAGAACCAGCACCCCACCCCCTGACACTGACTCTGATGGTGAGCTGCTGCTGCCTGTGCATGGACCAGCAACCTCTGATTTCAAGCCCCAAGGCTTCTGATGCTCAAGCCCCTGAAGGCCTTGAACAAGCTCCTGAAGGCCCTAAAGCAAGCTCCAGCCAGAGGGAGGAAGAGGCAAAGGAAGAAGAAGGGAGAGAGGAAACAGTACACGGGTTTCTCTGAGCGAGCATGAGATGATGTACTAGGAAATGGCTGAAGGAGAACGAGTACCTCTGAAGAAAGGGCACAGACTGTATGCGGGACATCAAGAAGAAATCAGGCACGCGGAGAGACAAGGCAGAAGAGCCTGGGGTACCACTGCAGAAGTACTCCTTGGATGGTGAAGCACATGCAACCTGGCCGTTATGCTGCAAGATACACTCTCAAGAATCCGCGGCAGGTGCTGTGTCAAGCTCCACTAACGGTAGCGAGAAGTACGTCATGCCGAAGTGCAAGTTTCCTGGAGGGTGAGATCCACCACCTGAGGTGAGGCAGCCCTTTTGAGACCCTTCTCCCTCGAGCAAGTATTCGCCCACAAGAAGCCAGGGCATCTCAAGCCAGAAGCCATCTACCGTGTGTCCAGAACAGTGTCTTTCAAAGGGCCCCACAGCAGAGGACTCCCTCGACAGCTGCATTCCCCATGGTGCCGAACTTGGAGAGATGCTCATGGAGAGACTGACACCCTGCTGTCACAAAGTGGCAGTAACAAGCGGCGAGCACGCATGAGGCCCAGCCACTCCACCTCACCCCACCTAGCCTCAGAGGATTCAGGGATCAGAGAGCAGGCAGACTGAAGAGGCCAGGACACACATGAGTGCTTGTTGAGGATACAGGGACAACATGAAGACCAGCACAGAATTCTCTCTCAGCTGGTCTGACTCTTAGACAGAGCATCCTCCGCATCAGCCCGGAACACCATTCGATCACCTATGTGTGATCGCAGACTCCTGAGAGACCTGCCGGAGGCCAGAATTACCTAGGTGACTGTAGCAGAGATGAGATCTACAGATCACACTTCTCCACAGAACCTCCAGGCCCAGCTGAAGCTTGCCTCCGAGTCCGCTGTCAGCCTACCGTCTGGTCCCCTTGTAAGTTGAGCTCAAGATCCTTCCTCTTCACGATGGGTCGAGTGATACTTGAACTTGTACTGGGCTTCATGAGGTAGGTCTGAGCGGACAACGCTCGTCATCACCAGTTAGATGACAGTAAGGGCACATCTTGGTGTGTTCATTGGTGGTGTAAGGGGGTCGTGGACCCTGGGAAAAATCACCATGGATGAGTTGACGTCTCCAGCCCTCCTTGACGGTCACTTGCATTGTCATAACCTGGCCATGCTGAAGCTGAGCCCGTTATCCTTGACAGCATTCGATGTAGATGAACTTGTAGTCCAGCATCAACCATGCACAAGAGGTATGATACTAAAGAAGTTCCTTGTCAGTTGTAAATAAGTGGACCCTCGAGCTTGAATCATGGAGCGCTTTGGCAGGTCCACTGTGCTTACACATTCTATGGTCCTCCAATGGTGTGGGGAAAGTACCACCTCGTGATACCACTCTTCTGTAAGTGTTTCTCCCGCCTTCTTCAGTGGTGGGGTCCGCTGGAGGAGCTCCTCCACATTATTCTCTCTGATGATGGGCTGACACCACTTCTCTGACACCAATGCTGATGGGTATGCCTGTATCACACCTTCCCCTCGTGCATACTGGCATGTTTCCTGCATGTGGTTTCCAGAGAGGGCCATGTGCCGCAGAGTCAGTGCCACCTTCCAGTCCGAGGGTCCAGGATTCCAGATCTGGGGACGGAAGTTCTGGTGCTAAGGTTTTGGTCATTACCTGGCGTCCTCAGCATGCTCAAGAAGTTTCATCAAACATGGTCTGGTGGCATTCCTCACTTGCAGCTGATAGTACACTCGCACAAGCGGTACTTCACGTTCCTCAGGCTTCGACCCAATCAAACTGGTTCATACAGTCCAAACTCCATTCTTCCTCACGACCGCACACAACTCTTGGATGTCTCCTTCTTCTCGCGTTTTCTCTCTGTCTAAAACTGATACTAGTCCTGAACAGGTTGTGATTCTGCTGTTGATTATGAGTGCAGCGATCCTATGGACTCTTTGATGCATCCAATGGTCGCAGACATTAATGATGTGAAAGACCAAGACCAAGGTGTGATGTGTCTGTACACCACGGCTGCTGGACTGATCCTGAAGATCCCCAGCTATTAATTTTCTCCCCCTTTTGATAAAAAATATGCAGTTGTCCGCTAGGTGTCCTTCTACATACTCTAGACATACTCCAGACATCCTAAATATATGAGATACATCCCAGAAATCACAGTGGACGGATGCTTGACGGATAGAGCATATGAAACACATATGCAATGAGTACACAACAGATGCATGGCGTTTTCCAACGGATGGCAAAAATTTTTTTACATTTTACATCCTCTTTGCATCCCTAAGTGCAGTGGGACCAGGCCTTATATGAATCTTTCAAAGTGAGCTGTGTAAGATAATTTCACTTTTCATTTTCATTTTTGTTATATCGATTGTCCTTGAAAAGATTATTATTGTTATTATTTGTTAAAATTAATAGCAGGAAAAATGAAGCTAAATACATTTAAATAATTATTAGTTTCTGAAATTTTCATATAATTTCAATGTGCTCTCTGACATGACTAGAACAAGACTAGCATTCTCTGTAGCCATGTCTTCCCTGAATGTTGGATCATTAAAAATCATTTGTAGCCTTTTAGCCTACAATTCAATCGTTGTTATCTTTAGAGTCTTCTTCATGATTCCTAAACATCGGTAGTTTTCCAACATCCTTTCATTTGCCTTTTAATTCTTAGTAAGTGGATTTTCTCACCTTTCAGAGTCATTATTTTTTAAAACCATTACTATTTCCGGCAAATGTCGGGATAGAAATAAACTGGGAACTAGTGCAAATCTTTTTACCATAATTATGTAACAGTCCTATAATCTTGATAAATACATTTTAGATTATTGTTTGAATGGGTAAAGATGTGATGATTTTAGGATGCCATGAGCTTCTGTTATAGTTTTATGTATTTATTGCTGTTTTGTGAGCCACCCAGAATTATGGTATATAAGATTTGTGGCTATTCTAATTGTTTTAATTGTTGATTGAGAGCTGCCAGAGTTCAGTATAAGATCGGTGGCTTACATATATGTTTTAAACAGGAAGGAGGAAAGGAAGAAAAAAATCATACATCACAATAACACCAAATAAACCAGGAACATAAAACAAATGTAAAACAAACTTCATCATGTGTCTGGATCAGACCACTAAACCCACTGAAAGTTCTTAGAACTGTTTCCACTACTGCTGTATGTATGTCAGCAATTTTTTAAAATTTTATTCCTAAATTATGTCCATGTTTAATCCATGTCCATGTCCATATCCATCAACATGCATATTCTGTGATGGGACAGATTCATAATTCTTTATAGTAAATCTCACAGACTAATGCAATTTTTAAAATTAGTTTTAAATTAATGCTTTTATTACTTTAGAATATGTCTCTGATACCTTACATTTGTTTGTTTGTGTGTGGTTTAGTGGAGAAAGTGTTTATCAAGTTATGGAAATTTTCCCAGGAGAATAATAATCTGAAATGTATTAATCAAGACTATATGACTATTACATAATCCATTGCCTTTCTTGTTCTGTTTCAAAAGTAAAAGTATATTGAAATTATCCTTATTTGGAACTGTTCTTATCAGGAATATTAAGGGAAAGTTCTGCTAAAACAGATGTATATATTATTTTACATATAATAACAGTGGCCAGGACTGTATATGAACAGTCCTGGAAACAAGAGAATATACCAGCTGAAGGGACAGTGATAAGAAAGATCCTAGACTGTGCAGAGATGGACAGGCTGACCCTTGAGTTAAAAGATAAAAATGAAACTAAGTACTATCTCATCTGGGATGCCTGGTATATCTGTCTAGACAACAGAAATGAAAGTAATATAGCAATTGACATATGAATGATGACGATACTGTAACATTGTTGGAAATGTAAATATATTTTTAAATTGTTGGAAAATGTCTAATAAAAAACTATTTTAAAAAAGAAAAAGAATTTATCCTTATTTGAATGTTTTTAATACAAAACAGTTCCAATCTTCTCATTCTATATGGTCTATCAACAGTTTTTCTAAGATGCGTCTGACACTTAAACACAACATTGTTCATCAGGTGCTACCAAAGATATTAAAGCTGAACTACTGAATGTAATTTAAAGAAGTTGAAGAACTGATGAAATTTATAAATCATTAAAAAAAAAACTTCAGGATGATTCATTCTTTCTCCATTTCCTCTCCCACCTTCCCCCCCCCAAATATTAGGCATCTACCCTGTGCCTTTTTTTAGACAAAGATCTAATCAATTAAAAAGCAGAAATACCACCCATCTATATACTACTAAAACTCTCATTGATGCTTACATGAGGAAAACAATGGATTGTAGGGCAACAATTTTTGAATCAAGGCCCTTCAAAAAGGCTAACTTAAAGAACATGTCCAAAATCCAAGATTCATTAATCCTAAAGGGAATTGAATTTGGGGAAGTTATGGCTGTTTCTGTGCTAATAGCTGCTGTCGCATTTATATTCATTTTCAACATTCAGTGACAGTTTCCCAGTCAGTTTCACAATCTCTCACTCCCTATTCCATTCAGCAACAACCACTTGGAAGGAAAAGAAAGGGAAAAAAGGACTGGCAGGAAGTCAAAAGTCAGGGAAGGAAAAGAAAGGAAAAAAAGGACTGGCAGGAAGTCAAAAGTCAGGGTCCTATTTTCACTGCTTTGTTAATCACCCTTGGATTCTCTGTTTAGGTACGATAATAACCCATCAAAACAGGGGTTGTTTGATACATGTTCTAAAACGATTTTTTTTAAAGAAATGTGCAATGGTAGAGCATATTTCAAAAACTGAATATGTATTTAAATGTGTATTTATGTATAGTTATCTTCTTTGCATTGAATATCAGCATAAAGATATGCTTCTGCAATAGATTCATTTTCAGAAACAGAGTGATATGTTTTCTTTTTTGACATAATTGAGATATGGACAGAGGTTTTGAAATATTTATTGGATTCTCACTTTAGAGTTTCCATTGAACATATAGGCTGGCTTCCACATAGAACATAACTAACAAACACTGACTTTGTGAAGCATACATTGGCATGAAATTTGGATCCTAAAGTTCAACAGCACTCTTCCTCCATAGGTTATGGTCCATATGCATCACATTGCATAATTTCTCATACAACTTGGCACCCATCTGGAGGCAGAGAAATTCAAGTTGAAAAAAAGTCATTTTATATACAAACCTATACTGTACACATTGAACAATAGCAGAATGTTATATTTCAACAAGCATGTTTAGGTTAAATCTGCATAGAGAATGGAAAAATAAGTAAAAGAAACATGGGAATATATATAGAAAAATGAATGAAAAAAATATATTAAAGAACCAAGATAGCATGGGAAAGATATTGTACATAGAAGAAAAAGGCAGGCTAAGCAAATAACAAATTGTTTCAATGGATGAACTTTATAACCAGCAAAGAATTGGAAAGGGAAAAGACAATGGGGGTGCTTTGGCTTTAAGTGCTATAATTTCTCAGAAAATCAACTTAGCCAGGATAGATATGGCATTCTGAGCAGGGTTACATCCTATCAGAACCTCTAAACAAGCATGAACAATTTTGAATAAATGTCTGCATGACTAGAGAATACACAGATAATGTCCTCTGGTTACGTTACCCAAATTAATTTGAGAAAAACAAATATGACATTTTAGAAACAAAAATATTACATATCATTCTAGAAAAGTTTGGCTACAGTGGTTGCAGGATTGTTCTGTTCTTCATACACATGCACATACATATTTTTGGAAAAAGGGTGATTTTTAAAACAATATAAAAAGATGCAGAGAGATACTAAAAATATAATTATTCACCTATTAGTCATAACTCAAAAATTTTCAAAATTGTTAACATAGTTCTGTTAGCAAACCTGAAATGTCCCAGGACACTTTAAATGAATGAGAATTGTTCAAGAACATATCAACATGACCATATTGGTTGTAGTCATTTCTATAAGCTATGTCATGAAAACTCAAAATTATCCAAATAATTATGCATATTAATACAGTCAGGGTCCTTAACATTTGGTGTGATGGAATGTGCACCTGGTGGAGTAGACCTGGGGATTTTTGGCCACATCTAATTTTCCCACTCGACAAAATCTCGCCAAATTAAAGCTATAACTTTTTAACCTATCAGATTTATCCTGAGATAATATTTTAGGATGTTGCTACTTGAACCTCTTTCCCTCTTTTCTATCCAGTTCAAGACTAGAATATCTCATGATAAATCTGGTACATTAAAAAAGTTATAGCTTTAGTTTGGCAAGATACTGCCAAGCAGGTAAAAGCTTATAAAGGTTTGAACTTCAATGGATTTTGCTCAGTCATCTCTGGCTTTGGACCAGTGGTGGGATTCAATTTTTTTACTATCAGTTCTGTGGGAATGGCTTGGTGGGTGTGGCAGGGGAAGGATACTGTAAAATATCCAGTCAGAGGTGGTATTTGCCAGTTCTCTGAACTACTCAAAATTTCCTATACCAGTTCTCTAGGACTGGTCAGAACTTGCTGAATATCACCTCTGCTTTGGGACCAATACTCTACTTGGTGTTCTCATACTCAGGCACAATATCAAGGCTTATGAAAGTCCGACAGATTCAGAATCACCTTGATTATCTGAAGGTAGGATATTTCAGAGGGCAGGGTTAATAGAAGAGAGGGCATCTAATGTTTCATGACAGTGGCATTCCTTGGCTGATGAGATGCCAAGGCAACACGCCCAACCTGCCTCACCTCATTGAACATATAAAAACAACTAGGGAGAAGATAGTTCCTTTGGTCACTTGGCTGAAATTCATGAAGAGTCTTCAACAGTGACAATCAACATCTTGAATTGCATTTGGAAACACCCTGGCAATACTTTTGCAAATATTCTTCAGTATTCCCTGAGTATTTTCTTTTGGAATAATAGTTATTTATTTCAATGATTTGTTTGTTTATTTTTCTTAGCCAAGTTGCTGTAGCAGGGCAAGTAGCTGGAAAGTGAATGCAAACCACATTTTTCTGTTCTTGTTAGTGAGCATCTGTGGACATTCTGAGACACAAAAAAAGAAGAATATTTTGCAGCCATGATAAGTGCTTGTGAATTACTGACAAAGCTGACTGAAAACCATTAATTTAAATTTGCAGATGAGATCTTGGGAAGGAAAAGTATCTTTTGTCCACAACGCTACATAATGCAATCGGTTTACATTATCAGAAATTAAACCAACATTTGGGGATTGATCGAATCAGTCCTTTTCTTTAGGGAAAAGATCTGAGAGAGGGCTTAAATGAGATTTTAACCATAAGAAAAATCAGATTTTTCAACATGTTTTCCATGTTAAATAAAGCATTTGAAAGAAAATGGAATAAATTCTACTTCACAGGTTTTTTTTATCCACTGCCCTTGTTTAAAAAACAGGTTTTGTATTATCTTTTCTTTCTGTACACCTAACTCTTGTGTAATCTACCCCTCATAGTTTTAAGAATGATGGAGTGAAAATTAGTAAACAAAGGGGTTTAATCTGAAGTTGTACTAAATGGATGATCCTTCACCACATCTTTTTCAGCTGTTACCATGATCTTCAGATTCTCTCATATAAACAAGATTAACTTCCTCTTCTCTTACAGATGACAAAATCTGCTGGCTAAGAGTAACAGAAGCAAATCAATGAGCATTTTGATACAAGAAGAAATATTTTGCCCCAGGCCATATATTTAAAAGTTCAAGGAATAAAAGCTAAGATTGTTTACTTGCTCAGACTGGATTTTTTTGTTATTAAAGCAATAAATAAAATTAAAGCAATAAGGTAATAATGTATTAATAAAACATATTTCTCAAGCTGTGTCTTGACCTATGAAAGAGGATTTCATTTATTTCCTTGATTTTTTTGTTTGTTTGTTTTGTCCTTGGGTATAGGAAGGGAAGAGATGTGCTGAAGTTTGAGAGACTGTTAGTATTTTCAAACCTAATTAAAACCTAATTTATGCATTTTTTTCTGGTAGGCTTGCTTTTTCATTGGTGGGTCTCCTGCCAAAATCTAAATATACTTTTTATTTTTTATTTTATAAATGGTAATAATATAGTAATAGCAAAGAACATTGCCAAGTAAATGTCCAAGTTTTATATTATAATAGCAATGAAAATGAAACATATAGTTTAAAAGGAGTATATAAAAGAAAGAGAAAAATGTTTGCAAATTTATTTCAGAAATATATTGCTGAAGGAATTGCCCTAGAATGTTTGAAAGTCCTCCACCTTGTCCCTCTATTGCAAATCATTAATTCAAATATTGACAAAGAGCACATGTCAACAATCTACATTGAATTTATTCTCCCAAAAATTGTATCATAATTGGTTTTGGAAATTTCCAAGTTTGAAATATATTTGAAAGTATATTCTTGGTCTTGATTGATATTAATCATGGGGATGCAGCCAAAAAAAGACACACATCCTTGACAAGTGATATTTTCCCTGCATAAATGGAACATGATTACACCAATGTATACCACAAGATGGTTCAGTCCAAACTCATGTCCCAATTGATTAGAAAATTTAATTATCATTTATTTAATCGGAAATATATCCCAAGGCAAAATAGAAAACTTATCAGAGATAGAATATACAATAATAGGGATTCGTTTTGCCTTTCAAATGGGAGGAATTATTTAAATAGATAGAAGCCCCTAGTGTCATAATATTGCTAGATGCAATGGTAATATTTATTGCAGATGATTAATGTGATGCCGCATATGATAAAATGGAATGCACTGTATAAAATGTATGCTATAATAAATTCATTTTAGAAAACAAGAGCCATACCAGATGATTAGATGGAAAAGACATAGTAAAAACAGATATTTGAATCTATGCAGAAACATAGAACAAGTCATGAAGAAAGTGATCTGGGAGAATCTTGATGACAACAGAGTGGTCAACAGAACTCAAAACAAATTTGCCAAGAACCACTATTGTCAAACTTACTTTAGTTAATTGTTTTCCATTACCTAACTTCATCCATAGACAGTGGGAAATATTGTGGACTTAAAGTACCACAGATGGTTCAATTAGGAAACTCACTAAGTCTGGACCATATGGTACATCTATTAGGAGGATGTATAGCTGCCTTATAAGATGTATTCAGAGAATACTCATCAATTTGTTTTCTCATAATATAGAGGAAAATTCACTGAAATGTTTAGTGCTCTTCACATATACAAGACACATACCCATCAAACTAATCCGCTTCAAGGTGAATATTATGCAAAGTACAGAATACTAAACCAAAGAAATTGAAATATAAGAAATAAAATGAAAATGTAACTAAATCTAGTTTACATCAAATTATTCTCCAGTCCACCGCATATTTTTATTTTGCATACCAGCCTTACTCTCCCCATTCACACATTATTTCACACTGCTATTTGTTGTTTAAATTTTTCACTATCATTTTGCCTGAGTATCTCATCAGTTCCATTTAACATGACTTCTTTTTCATTACCCATGCACTGTCCCTCCATAGGTTTGTTGCCGATTTAATCCTCAATCTTTTTTTCTATCTAAAAAAAAAAATCACTCAATGTACTTCTTTATATTACAGGTAACTCTTGAGTTATGACAATTTGTTCAGCAACCATTCAAAATTACCACAGTGATGAAAAAGTGAACATGACCCATGGCTAGAGTTAGAGCTCTTGCAGTGCCCCTCAGTCATATAGTCAAAATTCAGGTGCTTGGCAGTTCACTTATGCTTACAACTGAAACTCCTCCTGCCCATCTATTTTCCCTACTATTTATGCTCTCTTGGCTGCCATATATACCACATGGTTTGGGGATGCCTGCCATGACCCAAAAAGCCTCACTCAACCCCAGATTTGTTCATGCTTCAGCTTTCTTCTTTCTCAGTTCCCTGCACTGATCTTTCTCCTGCTGAAGCAGAAATTCCTGGCTCCCTTTGCTATCTTCCTTTTCAGACTCAGCTCCTCCAGCTAATGTGGCTCCCTGAAACTTTCATAAAGATATGCCAAAGACAATTCAGCTTTATACAAACAGCATAGCTTTTCAAAATTTTCAGGGAACCAGGTGTAGAACACTAGCAGAGATATATTATCAGCCTATTTATTCATCCAAACATTTCCCAAATTCACTTTTTCTGTTTCACTCAAAAAGTATAGAAGGGGCTTCCAGTCAACAGTAAATGTAGATATTGTCCTTTTTTTCCTATTTAAAGAAATCAGTTTGGCCATCTATGCAAGTTCTATCATTTTTACCAATCATTCTTCATTGTGGGTGCTGCTCTGCTGTTGGGCCCACCCCAGGGTCCCATTCTCATCTTTATCTTCTGCTTTTGAAGCACAGCTGCTTTGCATGGCACAGAAGAGTCATGCCTACAGAACCGGAGGTAAAAGTTTTTTAATCCCACCACTAATTTAAATGCATTAATTTAGAAACAGAAAAAAATTATATTTTACCCATCAGGACGATAAGATTTTACATCTCCATCACTTGTGGGAATTTTACAAGTGTTAAATTAAGCATAGAACAGCTTCTCCTTTGTTCTCAGAATGGTGTAGGAGCATATTGAGAATTACAATAGAAACATACTGGGAATTAGAATTTAAGGGGAAAGTTAATTGAAAAAATGAATGTAAGAACCACAGAACTCAGACAAAAGACATTTCCCTGGTTCAGACTAAGCTCTCCAATGCATGCATAATTTCATACAAATCAGAATTTAGCTTGCTGTGCTTTGATTCCTTAAGCCCATGTCACAGTGAACCAACGGATGCAAAGAGGATGTAAAATGAACAAAAAAGCTTGCCATCCGTTCGAAAATGCGATGTACTCACTGACTCCGTTTTGCTTCCTCTCTATCTGTCCAGCATCCATTTATGGACGTTTCATCCACTCCAAAAGTTTTGGGCTGCCTAAAACTTTTGCGCAGAAAATGTAT